>OMLM01013921.1:103783-128629 GCA_900302695.1 Helostoma temminkii | reverse complement strand
ATTATAACTCAACATTTCTATAGCTCTCACAATATTTGTGGGAAAACACAGTACGTTAGAGTTACAGCAGATGCAGCTGACAGGACACACCTGGACTATATTAATGGTTATCACAAACTACTGTGTTGTCCTTACATCAGCACAAGTCTCTTCAGGAGTCTGTCTGCATGTGTAGCTGACAGATCCTCTGTTATGAGCAATGACAAATCTATGGAGGCCTTACAGCCTGACACAAGTGCTGCAGGCTAGAGTGCTTTCATCAACACACTCACACACACACAAACATAACATACACACACGCTGACAATGAACACTTGCTCCTAAAAAGGGCTAATCAAATTGCAAGGTCTGTAAATCTAGCCAAGACAGAGGTATGCAGACTGGCTGGGTCTTGCAAGCTGGCCTGGAAAATGATCTGAAGGTTCGGGAATAAGGATGGTAGCACTTCATATGGCAGAGCCTGGCCTAATTATAACACAACTTAAAAAACTGCCATTATCTGTGCTTATTAAAATATTCCAAATAAAAGTGTCACATCACAGTAATGGCAAGAAATTTGAAACATACTGAAAGAAGACAGCAACATTAGCCTCCTCATACAAACAGTTTCTGCCTCTGAATTTCAACAGCATTTGAACTGTCAGGAGATGTGGACAGGGCACATTATTGGACAAAGTAATCACTGTAATGCATGTGTATTTTTAGTAAATGTCTTTATACACCATTTGTGAGTTTGTGCATGAATGTGTGAGTTCATCCACACTGTCATGAGCACACAAGTGAGCAAGTGTGATTTCCTATTGTGACTCAGTGTTGTTCAGTAGCTAAGGCAGTTGAGCGTGGTATTAACACTGTCAAGGTTGGGGATTTTATTCCCAGCAGGACCACCCATGTAACAAATGCCACTGTTCCTTAGGATCAAAGCGTCCACCAAGTTGTCAGAGGTGGTCCTGGAATATACAATAAGATCATAAAGTGAGCAAAAGGGGGAGAGCCCTAGAGATTTTACATTGTATAATAAAAAAAACACTGCAACATTTAGCTAGCGTCCACTTGAGCTGATAAACTATGCAGCCTATGCTGGTCTCTCATTTTCATATTGGTCAGCCACAGAAATCTAAAAGTCAATTGGCAGACCTTTATGCAGGCTGTATCTGTCTGTTGTAAGGTGTCAACCAATCAGAGGATGCTAGTAGCACTTCTCAGCATCCATACTGTACAAGGTCTTCAAGGTCTGAGGACCACAAACTATTAATGAGTTAAGTGTTAGAATTGGTTGGTTCCTCCTGTTTGCGATATTGAATTTTTCTTATAATGGAGTTACTAATAAAATGTGTTAATCTGTGTTAAAATGCTACTGTTAATCACAAAAAATCCTCCTCAACCATTAAAATTAACAAAGCATCACAACACTGTGTACAATACAATAGTCTGCAAAGCGTAGCACATATTCAGCCAATGCAGTGCAGAAGAATTAAAGGAAACGGTAAAAATCAGTGTGTGTCTGGACCTAAAACAGGCAGTACCTTTACATTTTGTTGACTTTGACCTTGGACTTGTAATCCTTCTAAATCCAGAAGAAGGCATCCCAGCACGAAGCACCATCCAACATGGCAAGGCATGACTGCAGGAGACACAGAGGTCTGTCTGCACTTCAGCTCTGTTCACATTACACCATTAGTGATTCTCTGCACAGGAGGCTGATCCAGCTCCCAGCAGACACACCCACACACCTACAGCACTGGGTACACTCCCTTTCACTATTACCATCATCTTGAAAAAACAATACGTCTAAACTGACATATGCACATATGGACACATGGACATACATTATGGTATGTATAGTGCTGTCCATAAACACATTCAATCTAATCTTTCGTCCACAGAAACTCGGATCATTCAATGTTCTCAACACAATAGATTTTTCCCCAATATTCTCCCACTACTCAGTGCACCACAACAGATTGAGGGTGAGAGTGAAGATTTTAACACAGCAAGTTACTGGCACTGTGCTTACTGCCACTAATGGTTAAGAGAAAAACCTGCTCCAGTGAATAACTAATCCCCCTATCTGTGGGATACAGAAGACAGGAAAACAGAGCACACAAAAAAAAACTTGGTGGCATTAAAGGAAAGCCACACTGACCAATTCAGTAAATAACCACAGTTAAGAGAACATTTGAGGAAAAATATTCACCACGGATTCTCTATGGTTGGCTTGATTTACAGCATCGGGTTGATTAAGAGGAGACCTCCCCTGCATCAAAGTCAAAAACAGTGGGGCAGCCCCCTTGTCACAGGAAGCATTACTTCATGACTATTGGAAACAAAAGGAGAGGTGGCCTAGCATAAACAGCCATTTAAATAAATGAGAGCAGAGGGAGGTTGATTTGGGGCGAAGAGAACCTCTTCGGGTACTAAAACCTCAGGGCAGATGTTTATGTGGGGAGAGAATCAGTGATGTCTTTAATTCTGAACATCTTCACGGCACATCCTCATTCTCCCCACCACATAATGGCTTCCAGAGATCTCTGCTGTCTGCACTGATCCACACTGAACTTTAAGAGTCAGGACCTGACTCTGACTTAGTATAAAGATTCTGGTTCTCAGTAGGGCTTTGCCCTGACAAGACACATGGGGAGTTATAGGGAATTGCTGATTTTGTCATCTTATGACAATTTTCCTTTACCTAGCATTTAACCACAACCAATATACATGCCCAGCATAGATGCCCAGTACAAAATTACAGTTGAGGAAATTATTAGTTTGAGCATGTTAGCACTTTTCACAATAAGTAAACTGTTCTGCTGCACTTAATGACAAAGAAAAAGAATCAACTAGGGTGTGATTTCCTCTTTTGCTCCTTTTCCCACACATTCTTCTAAAACTCTTGATCTCCTCTTTTTTATCTTTTATCCAAGCATACCCTCTTTAAACAACACACTTCCTCTTGCACTTGATGATTTTAGGACCTCCTGGCCTTGTCCATAATTACTATATTTTATATTGGAGCCAGTTATAAACCTTGCCAAGCAGATGAAAAGTTACTGCTCAGTGTATGGTAATGCACATAAAAGAAAAGGCTGACAGTGAGCAGAACCTCCCTGTTGAGAAAAAAATGCCTGGCTCTCAGTTAGCCTTTACTGGCTTGTTGATGCATTAATGTGCTTTATTATTGTCTAGGGAAATGAGAGCTATGGATCCCACTTTCTCCCTACTGTTTTACTCTGACATGTTCATGTTTGTAGTGTGTCAGCTGCATGTAAAGCCAGGCAGACATTGTATGGACTTGGCCCAGTTTTAGCCTTGAATTGTTTGTTCCTGTCAAACTTTAGAAACAGGCTGTTCTGTTGTTGTCTGACATGCAGTGATGACAAATGACTAGAATGATGAAAGATCTGCCTACAACATGATCTGTGGCATGTATGGCATGCCAGAAATGTGGTCAGTTAAAAAAAAAGCACATATCCTGTGGTCTGAATAAACTTGATTCTGTCACTGAGCAAAAACCTAAAAGTGGACTCCATACATACCAGGCAAATGACCCATACAATGGAAAAGCCACAGGTTTTGGTTGCACATAAAGACCAATTAAAACATATGGTGTGAGTAAACACATCATACAAGATTAATAAAAAATTACTCTGTCTTCCTGGCTTAACCTGAACAGTTTTGCTGAAGAGCTCCCAGTGTGAACAGATGTAACAGTGTTTCTGGAGACACGTAACTGATTGTGTTGAAAAAACACAGCTCACCTAACTCCTTACAGGGGTGAAAGGGTGTAACACAAAGGCCCCTACACCTTGCCCCTTGAAACAGAGTGGTAAGGGGTAGGACTGAAAATATTTTCCTAAGAAATGAGACATCACTATTATGCCGTTATACGACGACGTCACGCATCAGTGGTTGTTACCACAAGAAAAGAACAGCAGAGACATGATATGCTGTCAAGTCACAGAGTATTAGACATGAAAATATGTAAACATGGGAGACGGTTGTGCAAATCGGCAGTAAAGAGCCTTAGTGTCTTTAATTTTATATTTTATTCACTAGTCACTTGATTATGACTACCTGTAGAATCCAATACAACCGCTCAGTGAATTCTACATTTACAAGTTATAATTTCTCAGTTTTTTAGTGTAAACTGTAAGAAAGGTGAAAATCCTGCTATATGTTTATTATTGAGGTCATAGTGGCTGGTAAAGTCGTATCTGATTACATTATATTGAGAGCTTTTTCTAATGTTTTCAATGAGGGGCCCAAAACATTAGAAACACGTTACAATACAGCACCTTATAAAGTAGGCAGTGAGTTCATATGTATGTTTTTTAAAATTATTTTTTATATGTATGATATACTTTATATGGATGCAGAAAAAAGGACCTCAACCACCTGGACATAACCACAGAAATATAACAGAGAAAAAGAGAACTCTTATTTTTCTCTTTTTAATTTTTGTTTTCTTCAAGACAAAGGTAATCCAATGATAAATGAAAATTATGGATATGATATGACCCTATCTGTAAGCACAGTCATTAAGATGATAATTACATTATACGACAAGTTTACTTTTCTCTGCCTCTAAAATAATCACAAAGCATGACACCCACTAATCACAAAGCTTGAAATTAAACAGGCAGAGTTATCTGTGATGAGTAACTTTGTTTGCCAAAAGCCTCCAGACTTTCCTAGCATGAGAACATGTTGTCTATCACTCACATTCTGTAACTCTGACAGGAATGATATGACATATAGGTTCCCTTTACACACTATTGCACAATTTGCTCCGGTTCAGCTGTTCTGACAACATGACACACATACGCAAATGCAGAGTTCAACAAGGACATAATGACATAATGACATAATGACATTGATTATGATATCTTTGTAAGATCGTTAACAGTTTGGACAGGAGGTGAATGTATGCTCACTATCTGAATGACAATCACAACCAACCACCAAGCTGGGTGACTCATGTATGATCTGGGTGATCTGAATTTGACAGCTGCTGCCTAGTGCTAAGTACTAAAAGTGGCCTTTCCAGAAAGTAGTATCTACTGGTTTGGTCCAGTCTCAGTGCTCCCCAAAACACACATTTCTGCAGCAGAAGACAGAAGGTTAATTTAATTAAAACTGATAAATACCTAGTACACTACCTTCCCATGAACAAATTACATTCTGACCTAATCTCTTTTTTTTTTTTTTATTAGCTGGTTGAGACCTAAACAGAACTAAAAGATCCAGTGCATCCGTCACATGGACGTAAAGCTCCTCCAAAACACAATTTTAACAATTTCCAACTATTTGTACACCAACAACTTGTGTGTGTTTATCTTTATTTAGCTGGTTGTGGAGTTATTTTGCCTTCAATAAGCCACTAGAGCATGCATGATTACATGTGAAACATGTTGTGTTTTGTGACAGTTTAACAAAGGATCTTTCACTGTCACTGTTTTAGCTTTAAAGTCCACAACTTTACTGTTTTGGTTTATTGCTATCAATATAACATCTCTGCATGCTTCCCACCTAGAATCAAATGTCAGACTTTAGAAAAAGGTTAAATAATACTCAGCTTTGCTAGAACAAGAAAAAAGGTAAAGTACTAATCTAATGTTGCCAGACTGTAAGGAAACGCTACATGAATAATAGTGGATTGAAAAAATCATGGATAAGTGTCAAAATGATGGATAATTTTTTTCCACTTCTTTGTTTTTGTCTCAGCTTGCCAGTTAAAGGCTGTGGCTTGACAAGTTTTATGAAAGAGGTCTACAAACAGTGCAAACACTTGGTAGTGATAAGAAATGAAACAGGCAATATTATGACCACAGACGGGTGTGTGTATGTCTGCTTCTCCCTCTGACAAATGCAATTTTAGTGATCTCCATAAGCAGTGTTGTAACCACTTATATTACTGAAAGCCCTGTGACAAACTGGATTCACTCTTGTAGTGTTGTTCTGTGTAGAAAAAAGAAACCAGCTATGTCTCCCTCTCTTTCTAAGACACACATACTGTATATAAGGAAAATACACATTCCCACACACACCATGCTTGGACTATTCTGACTAAATTCTGACTAATATATAGGACATGTTGATTATGAGGGTTCAAGGCCATGAACACGCTCTGAAGTTCATAGTCCTGCTTTTGTAATTACACATTTAGCTAAGGTCCTTGACCTCCAGGAGTGTTTTACATCTTAGTGCACACTGGAGGAGCTGTACATTAACTGGTCGAGTGTCATGTCTCTGAGGAGAACACCTGTCAAGGGAGCCCGTGGGCCCAGAGAGGGTATGCTTTAAAGTCAGGAAACCTCAACAACGTGGTCCTGCAGTAAGAAATGTTACGCTTCAAAGACGACAGCAGCAGACCATAGAGAAAGAGAAGTAGATCTCGCTAACGTAGTCGTCTAAATTCTAAAGAGAACCAGATACAGGACTGCAACAGCTCTACAATCTGGCCTTTATGAATTTAACTGTATCCAAAATCACTCCCTTGTTCACTCATGAACTATTTCCTATATTACCATCTAGCACTGCAATTAACATTATTTTCACACATTGCCTGACAATAAGGTGAGAGCTCTGAAGTTCTTATTCTGCCTGATCAGAACTTCACATTGGAGGATGTGGTAGAAGTGAATGATTGTCCCTTTCACTGAGAAGAAAATTTCATGGAATAGTTCAACATTTTGTCAAAAAGAATCACATGAGTAGAATCACAATACCACTGTTGTCCCATGTCTATAATGTGAACATGAAGCAGAAGGGTTATTGGCAGTAAGACAAATAAACAGATAGGGACACAGACAATGAAACACAGGATCACATACACCCAGAGACAGATTTAGACATAATAAAAACCAGAGACAGCTGAAAAGAGACAGATAATGAGAAAGAGATGCAGTCATTTGAGGTTTCACTAAGATTTCAATAGCTGTTAAGACTGATCCGGTGCAGCTTGTTTGTGCAAGCATTCTCTAGAACATAAAACACCAGGAGAGTTTCTGTTGTCTACATCATCATCATAAAGGCATCCCAATGCCATTCTGATGGTGAAACTGGCAGGGCATAGCACGATATCATCTGCAGCCCAAACTCTGGCTGTATACTGCTGCATAATTCAAAACCAGATCCTCCCTCATTATTTTTCTATAGACATGTACATGTAAATTCAAACCAGCTTCACTGTTCCTACATTTGCAAGCGCATGGTGATTGCTGGTATATGTATTTCGAACATTCCAAAAACTGTTTATTCTGTAAGTGCCAGTGTAAACAGCTGTATGTATTTCAGGAAATGTGTTTTGCTGAGTGTGACTAAACTACAGTGTGTGTCATAGCAAAACAGATTCCTGATTCTGTGGTTTAAGATGCTCTGATCAGTGCTATATTGAGCATTTCTAGTTTCAACAGAAAGTATGGAATATATGTCAAATTTGGTCTGTAGAGCAAAGACTAGCAGCTTTATCAATGTAATCAAAATGGTTTAGCCCATCTGAGTGCACAGAGAGTAGAGCTCAGAAATTCATGTTTCTGGGCAAAGAACAGATGAGCTGCAGGGTGGTCGTAATGTGAAATCTGTTCTCTGTCCTGATTTTTTTTTTTTTGGTTGTAATTGTTTTTGTATTGTTTAATATCTAAAATAAAATCCAAGTAGATTAACAGAATGTTTTTGGGGGAAAAAAAACATAAACGAAATGTGCCCTAGATATACAGTAATTAATCAAAGCAGACTTTAAGCATGGCCACAACAAAGACCAGTGAGAAGACTGACTGATGAGGCATACAAGTCAGGCACACAAGCGTCTAGCAGCACACACGCAGTACACACATATGCACATGCAAAGTGAAGCAGTCAGCCAGGGACAAGAGCAGGTACAGCTGGTTGAGGCCTCTGACGCCTGAGGCTATGCATCGCAGCACTAATTGATGTCAGACACTGGACGGAAGAAAAAGATGAAGTCAGTGAAACCAGACCAGTGGTTGGTATACGACTGTGGCTGCCTGTCTGCCCACAGCTGGGTATAATCACCACCTCGACTGGTCAGCTACCCACACCCATATGGGTTTGGGACACAGCTGTAAATTATTATTATTTATTTGTTTTTGTTTTAACACCTAAATGATTATGGACTTTACAACACAGCTTTACAGAGCTGCAATGTTTCTGTAATTTAGGTTTATATTCTACTCACAGTTCTGTCAAAGCTCAAAAATGACTCATCTTCAGGATCCCCCAGTAGGTCCTCCAGGTCATTTGAGGACAACACTGTGTTCTGAGTGGAAACAGAGGGGACAATTTCTATATTTAAAAGCCACAAATAAAGACAGCTCAGGGTAAACGGATGAACAATCAAACACTCAAAGTTGTTAAATTCACCAGACTGCATCAAAACCACAGAAGTCAATGTAGTTTTTGTTTTAAATCTTCTGGTGATAATTTACCATGCTCCATAGTATATAACAGGTTATGCTGTCAAAGTATTAGCTACAGGAGTCTGAGTGTCTGGGTTGTGGGCTTCAAAAGACGTCTGGCTTCACCTTAAACCTCAGTAACATGTCAGAACCTTTACTGTTTACATAAGTCAAGGGAACAAAACTTTTCACTGGTGAAAGTGATGTGAATTTTCCTATTCTCTTTTCCTTTTCCAAGCATCTTTCCTCACCTCCAGGGCGTTGTTGGTGCGTGGGGAGCGGGGCGGCTTCAAGGCCCTCTCACCACAGCGGGGTGGGTGGTGGCTGCAGTGTTTCTGCGCAGCATCTGGGTTGTCCATTAGGAAGGTCAGTTGTCTGAGATGGCCCTGTAGAGACAGAGACATTAAAAACACAGTGAGTGGTCAAACACTCAGTGTAAACACAACATCACCTTTACAGGAAAAATAAAAGTAAGGTTCTCTTGATATACTGCTGGACACTACAGATAGCTACATTTGAAAGACTTGAGTCTCATATTTTAAGTGCAGGGTATTTGCATGTGTGCACCATTATGATGTGACTACACTAGATTTCACACAGTATGAACAGTGCAATATAATCCTAAATGCTAAAATTGATAGTTAGAGTCCACAAAATGTGAAAAGTGAACAGGAAACATGACTGCTGCCTCTATGAAGTTCAACTTGATATTAAATGGAAGATAAAAGCTGCAAGCCTATGCTCTTTTGAATCAAATTTACTTTCATAAATTCTAAACATTAAATTCTCATGTTTTCTGAGCATCATGCCATCATAAGAGAGAATTGATAAAGACAGTGCAACTTGCATACACCGTGGCTAAATGTGAGAAAATATTCCACATATCATTTGCCAACTTGGTTTAATGTTTCCTTGTACAGTACCATGTGAGTCAAAGTTTACCAAAGCTGCCCAGTGCATCTATATCCTGCTGCTGACACAATCCTAATCTGTTTATATACTGTACAGCTTTTCATAAATGCACACATGCTGTATGCACAAAGAATGAAAGACATGTTTCAACACTCACACAGAGGTTAATGCAGGTCAAACATTTTATTGCAGCCCTCAGTTACTTTTACCAGTGACTCTAACATGGCAAACACAACATCAGCAGACATGTAAAAACCTCTGTCCCCAGGCTGTGTTTACAAGAATGTGACTGTGGGTGAATGGGCCTGTGTTTGTGTTCAGTTTGACAATAATAAATGATTTGTTTAAAGACAATGATCATGACTCCAATAAATACATAAATTAAATGAAACCACACACATTTTAAATTACTACAGTACTCCACCTGTAGTGTTATATGCAAATTTTCCATTCTTGCCATGCTCAGGCATGCTGGTGCATATAAAACCCATAATAAGCACACATAAGGCCCATTACAGACAAATGAAAGCACATTGTAAGAAGCACTCTAGCATAACAGGTTTAGGAAGACAGGCAGAATCCACTACATTTAAGCCCATTCAAGCCTATTATTCTGAGATCTTAAAATACTTTGGGTTTTAATATATTCTATCATTTGGCCATAAAATTGAAAGAGTCATAGATAAAAGCACACCATGATTATACATGATATAGTGTTGCCTGACAAAAAAAAAGACTGTTCAGAGACAAAACTGTCACCACCTTCGAGTGTGGAAATGCTCCATCATTGGAGTTCAGTAAAAAGCTGTCACCAGGGAAAACAAAGCACTGGAGAATTCATTTTATCTGGAACAAGAACAAATCCAGATGCTGCTTCTATAATGCTCGTACTGACTCCATTGCAATACTGCCCGCACTGATCCTTAGGCTATAAGTGCATAGACCATGAGTGCATAGACCTGCAGGTTTGGAAAACAGAGTGATATGTATAAGTGATATGAAATATTGATCTCTTACTGAACTATTCTCTGTCCAAACACTTATGAATGTATCCTCTGTAATTTTATGTAGTAATACTTAGGGCTGTGGTTAGAGTAGGTTACACATACTTTGTAAAAACAAATACATGGTTTCTAAGCAATACAGGTCTTTGTGTCTGTGATGAAGGATGAAGGAATGATTGTGTGTCTAGAGCCATGGGGCTAGTATATCTACTTGTATCTTCTTTCTTTTTTTGTTCTGTACTTTGCACAATGATTTTATAACCACAAAAGTCTTGTTATAAGTATTATGAGTACTGCAAACCATCTAGTTATAAAATACACATAACAGACAAAATACACACAATAGATGTTTAGATAAAAATCCAACAAGGGCTATTCAGAGACCATGAAATTCATTGTTAAGTTAGCCGACAGTCTGACCTCAGGTTTGCAGAATTCAAGTAAAGTTACTTGCATATGAGCAGACTGATTGAATAGGTGAGGGGCTGTGGGTGTTGATAACTACAGGTAGTTTAGGACTTTTAGGACTTTTGCTTTATGAAAATTAGGAAAAAAGAAAAACACAAAAATTAAGATGCAGAGTTGCACAAACAAATAAAATTGGGTGGAAAACACTTACTTCTAAAGGTGTATCAAAGCCCTCAATAATGCCTCCAACCATGAGCAGCCCATCAGTGCTGATCCCCAAACCATGGTACACCCAGTCCACACTCTCCAGCAGAGAGCAGTCCACATATAGTGCCAGCTGCTTGGCAGACACACTGAGGGATACATGGTGCCACTTTCCATCAGACAGACCACTGACCGGGAACCTAATTAAATTTTACATTTAGTTTAAAAAGAAAAGAAGAAAGAAAAATTATTATCCATTTATCTATACAGTTAACAAAGGTGAATATTTGGGTCCAGCACTACTCTAGACCAATCAAATCTAATAAGCAGAAGCTGCCAACCAACATGTTTGACCGACATGTAACTTTAAATAAAATAAAAAAACAACAACCATGAGCCAATAGTACAAGATAGATACAGTATCTATATCTATCTTTTGGCCTAGTTCTGTACTCCATCTTGTCATGATGTATTGCTGCAAGCTTTGTGGTTTTCTGACGAGAAACCTGCCAAGGAACAGCTAATAAATCATTTCACCAAAAAGACAGCCAAACACACAGTCAAACAAATATACACACATGCTAAAAACAATTCTGCAGAACTTTCTTCCATCTTACAGAAACATCTGCATACCTTTTAAACATGAATGGGCATGAGTGGCCCTCAATTACCAGAGATGGATGTTGTAATCATTTCCTGACATCTGGATTTTTTGGATAATAAGTGATGCTTAGAACTTAGAAGTCGAAAGCATGTGCTTGCTTGGGACAGTACCACTTATAATGCTTTGGGCAATTATATCAATGTATCCATGAATAAAAGCTCAACTCTAACAAAGAGGGATTACAACACTTAAAACATACATACATGTAAGTTTTCTTTAACTCGTATTCATTTGGGCCCAGAAACGAACAGAAAAAAAAATGTCCTCACTCATAGTGTCGTTGCTGTGTTGCTATTAAGATGACTGCATAAGCACTGATTCGCAGTTGCATCATAACATGGCCGTTGGGACTGAGTATGGTGAAAACACTGCGGTCTTCTCTCTGAGGACTTTGTAGCTGTACCAGTAAACTGAACTCATCAGCAAACCTAAGCACAAACACAGACACACATTATTTAGCCATATAATTGCTAACCCACTACTAATAAAGATCTAAGATGAAACAGTACCTATCACTAAAGAGCTGCTGTAGGGGAAGAGCCAAGGTGGAGTACTGCCCCACCAGCAGAACTGGACACTTGCTGTCTTCCACCGTCATGGAGGCGTTAGTGGAGGCGTTTAACACATGAAGAGAAAGCTCCTGCAGAATGTCCACCTCATCTGTAGTGAGACAAAAAGAAAAGAGACAAAGAAGTGTCAGTTTCCACTAGAGCTGAATTAATTGTTTTCAAATCAATATTGCAATTTAACAGCATAAAGAATATCCAATACACACTAACAAGTATAGCTCCGGTGCTGTTACACACACACTGAAAGTGGCCTCGGCTGAAGAAAACCCTGACATCAGCAAATGGGAGATAGGAGATTTGGCTTGTGAAGAATATTGCTTTTCCTTTCCTCGAGAAACTCTCTGGTAGATTTCACTGTGTGTTTTGGGTCATTACCCAATGGAGTCCAAAGTTTTGCAGCTGAATCTGACCAGTATAGCCCTTACACTTTAGAATTAATCCCAATACAATCATCAGCAGTTAGGTCATCAATAAACACTAGTGACCGGGACAATTGGCAGCCGTACATGCTCATGCCATAAGAAATGGAACCTATATTAAATAGCTCCATATAACATGAAAGTACAATTTAAAGTTTAGGTTTGACTTTTTATAAATCATTTCCATGTCTCTTATCACACTAATCACACATCCCCCTGTTGTCATTCCCTGTTGTCATTAAAAGTGCAGACAACACAATCAAAATCCTGCGCGCACATTACTAAATTGGAGCACAAATCAAGTAATCTGTGTTGCACTGTTTCCAGACAAGGGGACCCAGGCGGTTGCCATCTGTGGAAAACCAAACTAAATCACTGGTCTGTTGCCACTTAAGAGAAACCTTAACATGCTGTGAACAGAACACTCACTGATTACCAAAAAGCGGAAAACCACTTGCGAGGCCCTTGCCTTTCAAATTTGCCGAGGGCTGCTACAAATTACATCCTACTTTAATTTTTTTTTCTTTTTTGTGGTGCCCCACAGTGCCAAGCGTTGCTTTACCCTGTACTACTAGCTTATTTCCTGTTGCTCCATGTAAGCTATAGGAGAGTCTCACTATTTCTACCCCAGGTAGTGCCCTTTGTCCTAGCCAGGTGGGTTTCATAGATTAGCATGTGCTTGAATGCTCCTGAGAATTTATGAATACAGCTCTTCATCATATTTGGAAAAAGTGATCTATCACTCACAGATTGGTATTGTTGCATGCTCTTCACGCTCTAACCTGGGAATTGACTTTCCACCTTAAAAGTCAGTGTCATTATGTAAGTGGTGATGAGACTAGTTAGACTGACAGAAGATAAAGAGAGATTTCATTTGAATAACAATAAAAAAAATTACTTTAACTAAAAACTATGAATGTTACAGTGGTGTACATGAGAAGCAAGCTGCCTAAAGATAACAATAGCTGCACTCAAACATGAACTTGTAAGATTAAACCACTATGAACATGTTTGAGACTGCCTCCGGACTTTTTCTAAAGACATAGGACAGCTCAAACTGATTAAACTCTACTCTTCTCAAACACTTTTATAAATGAATCTATGCTTGTCAGACTTTCAGAGACCCAGTCACTCTTTACACTCATGCTGACAGCAATGCAAGACAAGTCACTGGTCACACTCTGCTGCCCCAAGGAATTGCACTGAGGGAAAATATCTGGTGCTGCACTAAAAATTCCAACATACCAGGAATCCTCAAAGGACCATGACCACTTACAGAGAAAAAAAAAAAGATTAGTTTGAACTGGACTTTTAACCTCTTGTTAACTGTTAAACAGTTTCCCAATCAGGTAAACAAGACTTTAGTTTTGGGACACAGATGCACAAATCACAACAAATGACATACTTTTCCACTCACTCTCCTGTCTGATAATTATGATGAGAGCATATGCTATAACTACATTACTCAAAGTGAGATCATGTATTTAAGTTTAAGTAGTTTAAGTTTCTGAGGATCTAATGTTAAAGGAAACAAACAGTTTCTCTAAGATGATATGTCATATATGCTCCCTATACAGTTATAGGTCAACTCACTGTAGACTCACAGCTCACAGTAGATAATGGGACAACGAGTCTAATCCCTTTTTTACTTTAAGTTGTATTTCACTGTTTTCTCTAACTTAAGGAATTCTCTGAACCATTGTTCTTCCTTCCCTTCCCCTACTGGTCATTTCTTTGAGCTGAACTAATGTCCTTACATCTTTTGGCCCTTTTTTCTCTTAGCACCATGCTTCATTATTTTACTGTCCCCTGACAGACCTTTATCATTAAGATAGCTTCATACCTTGATGTTTTCAACTTTTTGAAAAAAGGACATTCCATCTCAATGAATTCAACCAGATGGCCAAATTTTGAATTGGGCAATTCATTTTGTGCCGCTTACTTTACTGACTGATTGATGAAAACACACTCATACTTTCCTGTGTACCTGTCATCACAGCTGTTACTTTAGCAGAGTGATTAGATATAGACTATCAGACTTTAAAAAATATTTAAATCCCTTTTCAGATGTGTATAAAGTACTCAAACTCAATGCTCAAGTACAAGGGCAAGTATTTACCTAGAACAATATTCTACTATGAGTGAAAGTACCCTGTAATTTTCTACACTATAGTACATGCTATAAATTTTACTTAAAGTACAAAAGTAAAAGTTCTCCACTAAGAAAACTGTATTGTAACCAGCAAAGAATTTGACTGCAGAACAGTCTGTAAAGGTGGGGCTGATTTCAACCACAGAATGGCAGGTGGTTAGTCCATAAACTATAGATGAGTACTTTATTAGTTTACAGTAATTTTTATAAGAATCAAAACCTGCAAAAGCAATTAGTAACTAAAGCTTGAAGTTACATGGAGTGTAGTAAAAGTACATTAGTTTCCTCTGAATCGTAGTGGACTATAAGTCAATAAAAGTTACATGAAAATACACCAGTAGAATACAAATACTTCAATACTGTACTTAAGTACATGTAAAACACCATTTGAGTGGCGAGTTAAAGTTGACTTTTAGTAACATCGGCTGGTCAAAGACATTTTACAAACTGAGCGGCTCACGATACAGTCTTAACCAGTTTGCCTGAAACTTGTGTTTGGACAGCTGCCTCATTTTAGTAACGTTACTCTTACTGTACTATATGAGGAGCGCTGTGCAGGTAACACTGACATCATCTGCACCAGTGTTTGCAATATTACCTTTAGGTTCCAGTCTTTTTTTATAATCAGTGGTTTCAACTTCGGTTGATGTGCATTTACGTTTTAACTAGTGATCTATGTTTGCACGCTTTCATGTTCATATCATATAAGGAAAACTCCCCCAAAAAGTTATCATAGCTTAAGGCAATTTCTTTAAATTGCTAATTTTGCTGAACCAACATAATCAAAATTGTTGTCAGTGACCTAAAATATCTGAATAAATGCTTCAAGACAAAGGGATATAATTACAGACAAGACAATCCTGAGACAATCAGTGTTAATGTGGAAACAATGACCTCAAGTTATTTTTTACTCAGAAGAGCCAAACAGGCTCAGTGGCTTATGTAAATAATTGTATAGCCCTTAAACAAAAGTATTCTGCCAGCATCACTACATCAACGTTCAGAAAAGTGTTTAGATAGGCATCAGATGTCAATTCTCTATAGTTTATTCTGTCAATTCTGTAAACAGTATGAAAAGCTCTCAATTATCAGTTGTTGTTTTGATCCACAATTACACAAGCTTATAACAACTTACAAATTGCTGTGAACCATAATAACAATATTATCATATCACACGCAGTCCACATACGCTTCTGTCATATTGAATAGTGTGTGGGCCTGCTGGTGCTACAATATCTAAATGAGCAGTAATTAATAGCCCCAGGAACTGGAAAATTTTCTCACACGCTGATCTAATGCTCTGATGGTCTTTATTAAGACACAGTTGTGCAGAACGCTTCATGAAAGAACATTTCATGTGCAGAAATACTGTGCCCTCAAGAAAAGCCTAGGTATTCACTAATGTGCTTTTCTCCTAACACTGTAATCAAAGGATCAAACTATTAACACGGGAGGAGGGAGGTGGCCAGTTATGCCTCCTCTGTTTCATGCAAAAGTAAAACAGATGTTTGAGTCCTGCATTAAGAAAAATGTGTGAACAGTGAAGATCTCTGGAGTTGGCTAGGTAATGTTTCTGTCTGTAGGTCAACTAAACTTGTAGTTAAAAAGCTGCTTAAGGAAACAGCCTTGAGTTATTTGAGTTTATGAAAAGAATGCAAAAAAACTGACAGCTCTGAACATGCCCATGGATTATTCTAATTACTGTTACAAATTAGACACCTGCTAAGCTGGAGATAAACTAGGAATTTCATGATGTCACTACACTACTTTATATAATAACAACCATAAAACGCTATGTGTTCACAGATGATGATGTGGTATTTGCAGGCACTGCTTACAACCAAGCTCAGAGCTAAGCAGTGTAAACACCTCTTCCAACAATGAAAGCACCATACTTTGGACATGTTAGTCTTGTATTTAGTACTGAATACATTTTTTAAATTATGATTTTACCTGCAGTATCGATTCTTAAAATCCAGAAAATGATCTTAGCATTGGAGAATTTTATCTACACATTACTCCACTAAACACTGTTTATACAATAAGGAATGGAACATTAACAGATTTGGATCCATACACGAACATGCACATGCACGATACAAGTGCATCAGTAGGCCAACTCAATGCAATTTTGGAAAGAGAAATTAATTAGAAATTAATCGTTACATATCGTCATTACATATCAACACAGTCCGATATATTTGATAATTACATGTTTATCATTAACTTAGAAATGTGACCAAGGCAATCATTTGATATTTCAATTGTTTTATTTCTTCTTAAAAAGACCAACTTTATGTTAATATGGTAAGGGGGTTAGGAAATAAATCATATCCCCTGGTAGATTTATATTGGTTTATGTAGATTTATATACTGGTTTCAATGTACAAGTCAATAAACAGCTTCTTCTGTCACCGTACAACTAAAATCTGTGATCCATGCTTCCTAAATAAGTCAGAAGTGAAGTGGAAATCAAATCAGCTGCAGTTATGTGAATTTCCATTAACTGGGTTAATTAACTGTACAGTATGCAAATGCAATTGTTGGAGATGAATCCATGAGCACACTTTCTGTTTCTGTCCTGTCTGTGCTCAAAGGGATGTGACATGTATCTGAAGCATCTGCAATCAACAGATGGTTGGGTATAGTTATTTTTCTGTACTATATTTTTTTATTGTTGCTTAGCTGTTTTGGTATCAGTTACTAGGTGACAAATAAGCACTAGTCAAAAAGATTAACACCCAGATATAGAAACAAGCAGAACACAACGCATCTGCTGACAGAAAACAGTTGTGTATGATCTTCTTTAAATGCCCCCAATCATTGTAAAGCTTCTTGTCTGTTTTGTTGTGATGCCATGCTAATGGTGCCATGATAATTTGTGTAATAAATGAAGGTCTTCATCATGAGCCACTATTATACAAAAGAATACAACAGAGACAGACAAATAAGTATTTACTTTACTTCAAGAGCTACTATGACATATGCCAGAACGCCTTTGATTTAAGACAGACTTGAGAGTTAAACATAAAATGCTGACAATGGATTTCTAGCAATGAATAATAGTCTGTTGAACATTACAATATTTTTCCCCATTAATGACAGTCCAAAAATGTACATACTTGTTATTTAAACACAATGCAGAATTTTTAATGTGGGGGCAAACTCCCACATCATCATATGTGACTAATCTATAATGTTTTTGAAAACAGTTGTGGTTATGAGACACATGCAAAACCAGAACATGTTCAGATCCCCTCACTTATGATGCAGATTTCATTTTGCCTTCAGCTACACTTAATAACCGATAATCGTAAAGCATTTTGGCACTCAAAAGTGACCAGGTGGATCCTGTTTGCTTGTGGAAAACTGTGTTAAATTGAACTGATTGGGGACACGGACACATGGACACACCGCTGTATATAAGGTCCAACAATTCACAATACCTTGTCAACCAAGAGAAAGTCCAAGGTAGGGCTGGATATTGAAACTGTTTTAATTCAATCTCTTTTCAAATCCAGAATTAATTCATATTGATTCAAATCATTTCATGATGATTAATTTACATTGCATGACATACAGTTGCAACAATAAGTAATTTCATTGTTCGCAAGCTGATAAAACACAGTCAAAAACAAATAGTCATGATATTGCATTTCTTTACTGAAAACACCCATTAAACACAACTGTGAAAAAGTAATGGCCACAGTGTTTTAATAACTGGTAGAACAAGCTATTATAACTTGGCAGCAATAACCTCAAGCAAGAAATTCCTGTAGCTGTGGATTAGGCCTGCACAACCTCCAGGAGGAATTTTGGACCGTATCCTTATAGAACTGCTTCAGCTCAGTCATATTCTTAAGACATCTGGTGTGAATCACTCTCTAGAGGTCATTCCAAAGCATCTCTGTCATGTGTTTCATCAGCTTGGAAATATTGTGTTTGTTGATATTTGTAACTTTGGTGAAGATCAGATCACATTTCATGACCAATTTATGCAGAAATTCTGGAAATTGCAACAACAATTGCTACGATTACTTTCTGCTCAATTCTCTTGATTTCTCTCTTGAATTCTCTTCAACTTTTTCTAATCAAAAAAAGTGAGCAACACTGTAAAGTGTAAAGACTGCATTGTAAACACATTTCCTGGCGATGACATGACACATTTTTTATTTTTAAGGCCTACATGTGCAAAACAGTTGAGCTAGAATAAAAATACATTTTATTAATTACTACAATTTTACCAGAACTTTGACCATTAAAGGTCTGTTTGCAGTTTACAGCACACATGTATAAAGTCTGGAAGGTACAATGAAGGGACAAAACTAAATGATCACGTTGTTTTTTTTTCCCCCACTCACTCTTTACTGGACTCAAGGCTCTCACTACACACAACCATCTTACTTCCTACATGCAACGCATGTTACATAAATCAACCTAATTTAGCAACCGATCACGTCGAAGAATCGCCCCACCCCTACTTATGATACGTAATCAATGTTCTGTTTCATTGGTGAATCAAATTACTGAATTGTAACATCTTACAGCTTGGACCTTGGACCTTACTTAATTCATACTCTTAATTTATTTCCTATTGTTTTTTGCATCTGATAGATACTGTCTCTTTGACTATTAATGCCACAAAACCACTGCTAAAAGAAAATATACTCCACAATAGTCACATAGGTTAACAGCTGTAGCATACATACATACAACAGCTGAACATCAGTCTTTTATGCATGTTCTCAAAAGTCACAACTTGCGTGATTTTAAATGCCAAAAATACGATATGGAGATTGCAGCCAAATTACAAAATACCTTCATGTAGAGTTTAAAGTCCTTCACTATGCTGATTCAATGTTGATGTTACAGAATAATTAATTTGTTACTGCTGCTAAATGCCTTCAGCCTTCACACAGCAGGACTACATGAGTGCCAAATTCAGAATAGGCAAATCTTTACAAAATTACTCAACCTAACACCACATCACTGAATCAAAGAACATCTTTTAGGGTATGAAGGGATAAGAACTTATAATGTACCTAATCTCAATTAGCAGGGCTTGAATTTCAGCGCATGACTGTGCATAATGTTATCGATTCACACAAATCTAGCACTTAATATATAAAACAGCACCAACATCCCCGCCTTGCGCAGTGGTTCCAGCTCAGTCTTGACACATTTGTAGAACTTACAGGGAGCAAGGGAGTATCTAAATGGAGACAATCGTATTGGTACTGAAAACCCGGAAGAGAGTAATGTACAAAAAGGGTGGGAATCATCAAACATCTCTCCCGGCCTCTGGGCATTGCACTCCAGGGAGAGCATGCAGCAGAGCCTGGATAGGATTACAATGTTGGTTATGGAACCTGAGCTCGTCTCAGCTGACAGTGACAGTGGGGAAGCTGCACATTGTGAGAGAGGTGTAGTGAAACAGCCACTGCTTACATATGTGATGCAGAGGTGAAGTGAAACGCTGGTGGGAATCTGCTCTTTAGTGAGGTGTTCCTTGTTTATTACACTTATTAAAAAAAATATTAATATACTATTATATATTAAGTATGCTTACACATGCAGGGAATTACATGGAACAGTACACAGCATCATACATATAAAGACAGAACATATTAATTAAACATGGAGAGAGGGTGGTGATGGTAGAAACAGCAGGGGACTTCACACTACAATACATTGAAGATTCGTGTGAGGATGGAGGTAGCTGTTCAGCAAAGACTTTCAGGCAGACAGGTGAGGCTCAGTCTGGGGCCAAGCAAGGATTCAGTAAAGCACATTCAGTTGCAGTCATCCCTGGTGTGGCTAATCAAAAAAAGAGTGACAAATCCATGAAAAACTGTCAAAAGCAGCTAACCATAAGCGAGGTCAATTCCGAAGCAGCCATACATGGTGCAGTCATTTGCGTCTCCACCCTTGTATTGTGCCACTGTCCCAGAATGTCCATAGTAGTGAAAAAGTGGTGCAGCATTGTTGTGTTGTGCCTTGGTTAAGCAGTTTGTCCCTGGTCTAGCTTATCAGGAAAAGAGTAACAGAGTAACAGAGATAGTAAGAGAGCTCCACACCATGGCAGCCATCCACAGCATCAGCAAACAGTCACTGGTTCTGTTGCTGTGATGTACTCTAGAGTAATATTGTGAAGATTTACCTTCATGTACATGAAAGGAGAATAATGCTGTACATTCATTATAGTAGTTATAAGTGGTTTTACTCAACATGTTAGTGAAAAGGGCAGGATTACTGCACTTCTGTTTCCTTGCTGCTTGCGTGGAGGTTCGAGAGGCAGTTTCGACCAGGACGCAGCCAGCCTGCTCGGCCTGGACAGTTTCCACTGGGCCGGCTGAGGCTGAGCAAAAGAATGTTGTGGAGGAGCCAGAGCTGGAGGAGGCAGAGGCGAGCAACTGACAGTCACTGTGGCCAGAGCTGGACAAGTCTGCCAGGAGGCGATCCGGGCAGCAGAGAGACAGGATCGAGCCAGCCATCTTGCTGACTTCCTTTGCACAGGCGGCAGGAAGGGCCTCTGGTTCAGCTGCCAGTTCTGAGAGAGCCTGAGCTAGTCCCAAAACATTACCTAATATGCACACCGATGTGACCTATCAGCAAGGACGGGTGGAAGGGG
This sequence comes from Helostoma temminkii, assembly GCA_900302695.1. NCBI lineage: Eukaryota > Metazoa > Chordata > Actinopteri > Anabantiformes > Helostomatidae > Helostoma > Helostoma temminkii. The sequence continues at coordinate 107,252 of OMLM01013921.1, read as the reverse complement.
AGCTCCCCCACTCCGTTGACACACTTGGCATCAAAGAGTGAAGCCAGGCTGGGCTGCCGCAGTGGGACAGTGGGGAAGCTATCCACTGTAAAACCATCCACCTGGGTGATAGAAGAGTAGGTGGAAACAGGGGACTTCAAGCTTCGTGGGGGGAAAGCAGGCGGCTGTTAAATAAGCCGTAAAGGCAGGGGAGCAGGGCCAGATCGGCACACAGTGAGGCTACCTGCCTTGGGTTGTACCGACCAAAGGCAGCGGTCTCCTGGGAATCCTGGGTAAGTATGGGAGGAACAGGGAAACCACACCATTCAGTCCCCAGGAAGATGATCTCTGGCAGCTGACCCATCGCTGGAAGTGGGGTGGATGATTCTAGTAATGCTAGCTCCTGCATAGGACGCTCCTCTGGGCTAAGCTGTAGTGGCGGCCTCAACAGGGAGGATGCAGTGGTGAACTGGCCGTGGAGGAGCCGGCAGAGTATTTCTAATCTCCATTAAAATACCATTTAAAAATTGTTCAGTCTATATTTTTTTCCTTTGCAACTAAGGTGCAGTCGCAAATGCGATGAAGAAACATGTGACTATTATATTTTGTTAAAATGTAACTTATTTGAGAATGAATTAAGTGCCACATTAACCACATTAGTATTAGAAACCAAGTAAAATGTTTTGGCAGTGTAGGTGAACAAGCAATGTGCAGGTTATACTGGTGATACTGTGTTTGTGTTAGGAGAAATTCACCTAAAATACAATAGTATAGCCTACAGTCCAAAGAATTTTCAAAGTCAGTGTTTGTGTATTTAGTCTAACATAACCTGGATATTTACAGTAAGAAGAGAGAAACAAAATGATCAAATAATGAATAATTCTTTGTAGCTGCTTTGTAGCTTGGTGTGGGGGAGGCCTGGAGTCGATCTCAGTCTGTAGACACTATAGTCCTGCATGCTGCTCATTCACCACACATTTCTTACAAATGTATTTGCGATCATCATTTAGGAGGAACATTTTAGGAGACTGAATAACTAGTCTATCCTATAAAATTCTAATTTAATCACGACAGAGTCAGAGACATTTGCCACATTATCCGATAAAGTTAATATAATTACAGGGCTATGATTAAGAGGTTTGCTGTTTTCATGACTATTTTTTTTTAATATTGCCTACTTTATAGCATCTAGTACAATGATCAAGTAAACAAAATAACAAATATGACACTAAGTCCATACACACACACACACTACTAATCGCTGTTTAAAGGAGCCTAAGCCCTGTTTTCCACCAGACGCAGCCACACATATGAGGCGCTGAACATTGTCTGGCTTTTTATCAACTTATAGATTTTGGTAATCTAAGCACCTAGGATATGCACATAAAGTAACTGCTAGATACAATGGAAAAATGCCTCAGCACAGGGCTTTTTCTGTATGTGAGTTTCTCAATCTGTGCTATGACTGTGTTATGAGTGTGGCCACGGTGCTCAGAGTGCTAGCTGAGCACCACCTACAGATGTTATACTGTAAAATATCCCATGCTCAGGCACAAATGACAAGCAATTGCAGTAAAAGTGTCAGATTAATGCAGCAGAGACTGGTGTTTTTAAGTGCTACATCTGTAATTCATTCTCAGAGTATATCCATACAGGATATATAGGATCAAGAAAACACTACAGATTGCTGTCATACATATCTGATTTTTAAAAAAAAAAAAAAAAAAAAAAAAAAAAAGAAATCAATCACATTGACAGCAATGAAAAATTATTTATTAAACATTCAACAGATGAAGCAGTTTAAAACCAGGAACTTTTTACATAAGTCATAAGTGGAGGATGTTCCACATTCACCTGAGTGAAAAAAACATTCACCTATTGTCATTCCACAGGGATAATGCTCAGTGTAAACATGAACCCCAGCACCTGAAACAGGATTTTCTTTGGAAGAGACTTTTGAGTTGTGGAACACAGTGAGGCCAAGAAGGGAAGCTGTACGCTCTACTCTTCAAATTCATAATTCTCACAACGTTGGGGCTCGGACACACCTCTGTTGATTGTACTCATTTCCTTTGGCTGAGACATCAGTGGAACAAGTAAAAAGCTTACAGACTTTATGTCAGACCGTGATAGAAGGCACAAAAGCACTCATCAACAATGGGCCAATGATAGAGAATGGTATCAAGCCAGAAAGAATCTAGTCTACATTTCCCCTATTTTTGTACCAATCTAGAGTTACAGCAATTATCAAGCTTGGCTGATGCCCAACTCTGAGTAAGTCTACAGCATTCTGTGTAAAAGAAGTGAAAACCAGGAGAAAGAAGTTGCCAGGCTCTGCCTTAGACACAAGGTTTAAAACAAAGATGAAATTAATCAATCAGCCATGACAGGTCACTGTTTGAACTGACAAATTACATTTTAGCTGCTGAAACATTACTCATGCAAGCATTATGCATACTTAACCGGGTCAAATATATTGAGTGATATATTACATTATGTTTAGAGAATGTACCCAGCTGTTTATGGTATAGATATAAAGGTGAAGCACCTGGGTAAGTCAGTGAAGGTCAGACTAGGCTTGCAGAATCAATGATGCAGGATACAAACACTGAGTGTTTACGACCTCTGACAAGGTTCAAACTTTCTCTACGGCACACTGACTGTGAGCTGATCAGTGTAGCTTGTTTCCTTGTTAAACACAGATGGGCACATTTTTTATGTTTAGACTTCACACATTGTTAAGGATCCCTGAGTCTGAGAGAACGGTGCTCCTTGTAAATCTTCCTAACTAGTAATTCTTGTAAAATATACTGCTGAGTAAAAAGATATTTCGAACACTGCATGGGTTAAAATAGCACAGGTGGAGAGGTACGTGATCTATGTGTGACTGTGACTGTATACTGTAACTGAGCAGCTCTGTGTTTTCCCTTGCAAGTACACTCCGTTGCAAATATAGACTGTGCTACTCTAAAATATCATAAGTGGTCATATTTGTGCTTGTTGTTTTCACAATTCTCACACTGTGACAACTGTTTTCCTCCTGCCAAGATTCAGGAACAGTAAAAAATGAACTAACTCAACTAACAAGTTATGTTGAGTTACAAAACAGAAATGTGGGTAGTTGTGCTGCACATTTGCACTGGGAACAAAGTGGTCAGACGATGATACCAATATAGAGAAAAATACACAGTTCACTCCAACCATTTTTAACAATTATAGACCCATACTGTGGAGATTTATCAAACATTAAAAACATGTCATGCCCATTGTAACAAATTTCATGCTTTGTGACGATCAAGCTGAAACATTTTGAGTTTAGCTACAGCATTTTTTTTTTTTTTTTAAATCTTCAATTTTCTTAAATCCCAAGATTGAGAGCAGCCAACTCCTCTGTAATTTTCTGTAGATCATTATGTGGATATAAAACACAGAAGCAACATGCCTTGAAAGAACGTCTTTAAGTCTGATCAAACCTGGAATTGGCAGGTTC
>OMLM01013921.1:85233-103763 GCA_900302695.1 Helostoma temminkii | reverse complement strand
AATATTCAGCTCAGGGCAAAAAAAACAAAAAAAAACAAAGCAAAACAGATCAGGACACCCTTAGTAAACAATAATTGCTCTGATTCATTGTGAAGTAATGTTCCTTTGTCATTGGAGAACTAGTGGTTAATGGTGGATGCTCAATGTGTCAAAGGGATATCATAAGATACTCTCCTGCCTCTACTCCAACCCCACCCCCAGCCTTTCCATTTCATCTTGGCGTGGTTGACCTTCAGCAGAAGTAATCAGGGGAAGTGGAGTCAGCTGTCCTGTGGTAAGATCATATTACTCTAATAGGCTGGGATGGCCCAACAGATAGCTCAATTATTACGCTGGTGCAATTACTGGGTAAAAGAGGCAGCCCGAATAGACCAAAGATTAAAGACCACTTCCACTTACCCTAGTGGAAAATGGTGGAGGTGGGGGAACAAGACCAAATGAGCAGGAAATGAGTGACAGAAACTGAACACAGGAAACATAAGAAACTGTGGTTCCAAACATTTCAATCAGTCACTTACCAACAAAGCTCTGAGTGATGAGTACACCTACTGACAGACTAAGCTGTAACTGAACAACAGACTGTGACATAGTCACAGATGCAGCACCATAATAGAAATACCGTCTGTCAGTGTTGCCTCCAACTGTTGACTTTATGATGAGTGAAGGTAAGAGATCCAATCCAACATTAGGATATCATTTCAAAAATATGTCCTTTATGGATGATACAATGAGTTTAAGTAAAATCTGTGTCTTGTGCAAAGACAGGCTTATTAACTGGGATCATAGCTCAATGCAGGACAAAGAGGGACTTTAATGGACTAAATGGACATAACAGCCATGCTGTTATCCCATGTTTAAGAAGGCTTGGCAACTAACAGAACACAGTAGATCACATTCCCTTGTTTTACAACATTTGCTCATCTGGAAAAGCAGGAAATATGAGCACTCAAGAGACAGGAAATACAGTGTCACCAGTGGGAATGCTTAGGAGGAATGAGGTCAGAAATATACAGTTGTAGAGCTACAGGGAGCTGGACATAGACTGAAACCAGAGGTGTACTGTAGAAGGAGAAAATTAAAGGCATTCAACACAAACTACTACATTATACATTGATCAGGCATAAAATTATGACCACCTGTAAAATCATATGAAATCCAATACAACAGCCATGAATTCCACATTTACAAAGTTAGAATTCAATTTTTAAGTTGAAACTGTCAGAAATGTGATAATTCTACTACAAGTGCATTATTTATGCTCTGGGTGATCTCCCTAAGTTTGCTACACTTATTTAGGTTATGTTCACTTGTTTTATATAGTACACTAAAGTTCAGATTTCTAAACTGTAGATGAAATCTACAGTTTGTGATGACGTTTGGGTTTTTCTGAAAGCAAACCCAAATGTTATCACAAATCTACCAGACAGAACTAAAAAGTGAATAATAATAAATAATATGCTTTACTGAATCTTTTTCTCATTCCTCTTAAGATGAATAACATTTAAATATGACTCAGGGGTGTGGACATTCTTTGTTCATGTCTGGAAACCATTTTATAACAGAATTTTTTACAACAGCTCCCCTAAGACAATGCTATAGTTTTTTCAAGACAACTTTCCCTAAGGGAGACTAAACACACACAAGAACACCAATCAACACATGCCCTAGTTTTTAAAACAAGCATCCATGGAAATTCATTTTTTGAGATTTTAACAAAGAACACCAAATCACATGGATGGAATGCTGACTTAATTTCAATAGTCATATAAAGAAGAAATATTGCAGTGTGAGTGGCTGCGTTAAAGCTGTAGTCATTGTTGTTAGAAAAGCTCAGAGCACAAATCAGCAGGTTCCCATTTTAGCTGCTGACATCTGCTTTCATTGATTTTGTTAAATATCAAACACCAAATGACTTTTAGATCTGAATCAGGATGTTCCAAATTTAAAACCAGATAGCTATTGGAAAGTAAAGTTTGTCAAAGCCAGTATGCTGTTAAAACGTTCTTGTGTAAATACCTGATAACTTACGAAATTATATATATTGCACAGTACACATTTTACAGCCATTCACACTGTGAAGGCTGCCATTAATAAAATTCCAAGTGCTTCATAACATTTTATTTTTTCACTACTTCCTTTAAAATAAGACATTCATTCATTCATTCGTTCATCTTCTATACCGCTTAGTCCCCGCAGGGGTCACGGGTTAAAATAAGACAGCACATTGTAATTTATCTAACAATTTATTTTGTTATCAAAACAATTCCTTCTTAAATGGTGTTCAAAAATATTGCAAGGGGGATTCTAAAACCTTCAGTAAGGAGCACCATTGATCCTAGTGGAAAAGGTTAGCCTGGAGCCCTCTAAATCATTGCAAACTTGTTTATATTATATTAAGTTTATATTTGAGTTGAGCTTGGTTTGACTTCACAGACAAGTAAAATACTTACATCTCACTCAGGCTGACCTCATGTTGTCTTATCGCCTTCAGAAAACATAGTGTATGTCATTCAAGTTCAGTGAAAAATTTGTTTATTTTTTTCCTCCTTTAAAGTACTGTCAGGTACTGAACTTAAGACGTTAAAGCAACAGCCAACAGATAGCTCCAAGCAGTGCAAGCTGCTCAGCTTAAGTGAATGACTAAAGATCATAGGGCAACAGAAAGTGCTGAATCAGTCTGACTGGAGAAACCAGGCCATCCATTGTTTCACACAGCATGATGATCACATGGGTAAAAGTCAATGTTGGTGTGACTAAATAGACAACCAAAGTGTTTTGGAGTTTGTTTTTTGATGCAATGTAAAAACTGCATGATAAGTTGACATACACCAGCATAGCGGCCATTTTTGATTGTGACTATATTTTAAAGCCAGACATGAAGAACTGGTACACTGAGCACTGTGGTGATTGCATCTCTTTCTCTACAACCTATGTTCACAGTAAACAATGTTTTACAATACAAACAAATGAGGAATTTGAACTTCTGTAATATAACCTATTAGAGAAGCGACTAAAGCCCACTAAATTACAGTACATCTGGAGAAGTTGACTTTGCAGACAACCAATCCCCAACGCTGGACTCTGACCACACACATACACAGCACCTGTGGAAACCCATGCCCTGTGTCCTACAAGCAACATGAGAAGTACTATAAATGTGTGCAGCCAGGTATTTACTGAGATTTATTCCAAGGCTTTTGCTTTAAAAACACAAAAATGTACAAATCTGAGGCAAACTTTTTTTGATTGTACAATCATTAACACTATTAAAATTAGTGTTTCTTCACATATTCTGACCATCTTTTCTGAATTCCAAGAACCACATCGCCTGATGAGGAATGTGTCAGCTTGACATGCAAACAGATGGGAGGAGAAGGCCTTTGTGCTACATGTGTCTTACATACAAGTTAAAAATAGTAAATCCAGAGAGAGGGGATGGCAGAAAGGCCTGTACATCAGTACTTTACATGAAATGAGGAAAGCAGAGAAGGGGCTTTTGGATTTCCAGGGGACTTGATGATTCAGGTAATGAGCCTGCTGGAACATTGAAGGAGAAACACATCTCAGCTGGAGTGGAAATGCAAGGAGTAGAACAGGGTGTGTGTGTTGAACAGCAGACAAGCCACCAGATCCCAGCACACAATGAGAAAGGAGGGAGGAGGAAAAAATAATTCCAACTAAGAGGCCATTATTTCTACAGAAAACATGGATGTTAGAATCAAATACTCTCTCACCGAAGTGAAATTAAATTTAAATTTACAGACAGCTTAAGTTTATTTATTCATTTCCAGGGACGTTATTGTTACCTGGGAAACATATAGCCACGAAGCATAGTAGGAAAACAGATCAGCTTCCCAATTACATACTTTTTTCTTCTTTTCAAGCTCAAACATGTGTGTGTCAGATTGGCAAATGAAATAGACTATCAGTGTATGGAATAGCTCAATAATGCTGACAGAGTACTACTGCTGCTGTCGTCCTACACAAATAGTACAACATGTCTACTGTGCTGCATCTGTTAAATATTGTGTGAAAAGCAGCTGTTGAGTGTCAAATATCTATAATACTACTTGTCAGAGCAAAATCATTTAACTCCAACATGTTGGACCTAAACATGCTGTACAGCAGCTGTGCAGGGTGGCACAGAATTTGGCACAGATATAGCTGTCCCTAGACTATGAACTTCATCTTCATGACTTTAATAATGCCCTCACATTTCTTCTAGCTTGAACTTGACATTTATAGTTTTTACAAATTATTTGGTTCATAACCAAAACAACCATAAAACACTGGACAATTCCACCAACCTCACTTTTATGCTGTTTTTTTGTATTAATTAGTAAAAGTTAACTTATTACAAACTAATATGGTACATATGTCCAGTGTGTCTGCTTCAACATCATTATTTTAACATTCATTATTTGCATCTTAGCATGCATTCATTGCATTCATATTTACTGTAGGTTAAACAGTTAGTTATGGGTTCACTGGTGATAATTCTGTTTTCCAACTCACTCACATGTTTAGATGGTAGTAAGGTACTTACTACCATCTACATACGACATTTGCAATGATGATATGTATGGCAATATAAAAGTAGACCTACACAACAATATCTTTTTGGTCTTAAGTCACTACACAGCAACTGTAAAAGGACGTGGGTTTATACCTACTGGCTGCCAGAGTTTGTTTTCCCCGTGCCTGCATGGTACTCAGGGTACTCAAAGTTCCTCCCACTGTACAAAGACATGCAGTTAGGTTAACTAGTAACAGTAAGTTACCTGTAGGTGTTAATGTGAGTGTGAATGGTTGTCTGTCACTGACTCCATTAGCCCCAGAGTGTACCCCGTCTTTTGCCCAGCGATAGTTAGGATTGGCTCTAGCCTGCCATGAACCTTAACAGCAAAAAATTGGTTTCGATAATGTATGGAATGATGATGCGTTAATCTCAGCAGGATGTTTTTGGTGAATAAACACAAAACAGGTATACCCTGGACTAAAGGATCTTTACTCTATTCACCTCTATTGTGCAGCTAACAGTGAATGAGGGAAGAAAACACCACTGTTACACTGACAAGTCATTAAAGGCCTTGTAAAAAGACGCTTGTAAAAAGCTTTACAAGACTGACCTGCTCAGCGGCCCTATGGTGTATGAATTGTGACCTCAAGAGTCAAGTTAAATTGAGTTGCTTAATCTTCATGTCTCCAGTAAACCAAAAACTGGCCGAAAGGTCATTCAAATAGAGGAGCACTTCAGCATAGTGCAGAAGATGAGTATAAATGCTCTGGTCTCGTATATTTATTGAAACTCAGGCATACAGGTGACAAATAAAAGGCATAAAATAGCAGTATACGATTGAAGAAACAAAACAAATATTGATGATTCCAAAAAGAAGGTTTACTAAATGGTCTCATGACAAAGTATGAAAGGTATAAGAATGAGTTGTTCTCTAGCATCAGGGCAGCAGGACAATAATGACTACCACACTCAGACAGGCATGTGTCTGTGCATAAGAATGCCAGCAGCAAAAAAAAACAGTGGTTCATGTCTGTCAGCACCACACAACACTGTCGATTACATCACTGTCAATGTAATTAGCGGAGATGAAAACACAACTGAGTCATGAGAACCAGGTTATCCCGACTTAGAGGGAGGGAGGGGAGGAAATGAAGGAAAAGACAAAGACAGTGATGAGCTGATGATAGACAACCACTGATTTTCATAGCTAGGCAATTACCCAGATTGGCACCTATCACATTGCTCTGGTTATATTAGGAAACTGTTAGGCATTCAGCAGGACCAGGGGACTTCCATCAGCTGGTAAGAAGGGGATTTTGTGACTAACTGAGGGCCAGGATTATTTGCAGTGAATGATGAAAGGCAAGCTACAGGTTCCAATGTAAATTCCATGAGAACAAGCTGGTTTATTTATCCTGTCCACAATAACAAACAGGCATACATTGCCAACACAAGACAGAGAAGCTGCTATACCAAACTGTGGTGGGTGGAATTCACAACACCTAAGATCACATGCTTAATTATATCGACAAATAAAATGGCAGACATTCATCACTAAGACTGAAGCTTTGCTATCCACTTTGCCTGATGAAAACCAGAAACCTCAGGCCCTAACCAAGATGACATCAGACACAATAGCAGAATCTACAATTGCTCATCGGGACTGGAAATACTGGAATCTAAGGACTTTTACATCTACTTGATGAAGCACCTTTCACCATTTCAGCCATATGAATTATGTGTATATTTTTTGGTGTGTTAAGTGTTTAATATGTAATATACATGCTAAACCCCAATTGAGAAGGTTCAATGAGGAGGAAAAGTCAGTCTACTCTACTCTACTCTACTCTACTCTACTCTACTCTACTCTACTCTACTCTACTCAACTCAAAGGCTCTTTCTTTAAAATTGTACCTCCGAGTGTTTTGAGCCGACCATGGCATTCCTCACTGGCGAGCTGGTCCTGATAAGAACAAGGTCACATAAGCAACCTTGCTTCCTCAAGCAAGGACTTTGGCTATGCTGATGCAGCAGTATAAAAGGGAATCAACACCAGACCTGAGGGTGACTGGGTTTTGAGTTGGTTGGGAATAGCATGATTTTCTACATTGTGTGGTAACTATGCCAATGTATGCATGACAATTTATTTCAGAGATCAATGCCGTGCTTCTTAATGGATGTTGAGGCTTGTGTAGGACTCTGGTTTAATTTGAGTTACCTTGCCTTTGTGCCATGTGTTTAGGTATTAGCCCTAGTTTAAGACTTTTATTTTACTGAATGAGCCAAAATATCCTTGCTATTGGTGTAAACGTCTTCTCCTTTCACTTTGATAATTTATAACATAGAGTTTAGCAGCATTCTTAATATTACATAATTACTTACAACCAAACCAGTCTCATGTTGTTTATTACATTGCAATGACAACACTGTCTGCAATAATAGTAGTGAAGTTCTCACCAAATCGTGCAGCCCTACTACCATCCCAGCTCTAACAACCTAAATATGCAAAGGTTTCAATATTATTTCCCATTTTATGTTAATGTCTGTTTACTGCTAATAGCATAGCTCGTTTGGAGCACTGAATATAATAATATATATAATAATATGTTTTATGTAATGTAGTCTAATTATTAACATTATTTCTGGTTTGCCCTTTCTATGGATTATTCTCTTGCTTTTCTGACAGCATTCTTAAGAAATGCGAATTCATTAGATGAGATTTTATTGCAGTGAGCTTTAGGGCTAATTACCAATTTTGTTGTATTAGAAAAGTCCAGTGAAACCCAAAGATGACCAAAAAATCTGGACAATGACAAAGAAACGGGCGCACTGTTTCACACACAAGCGACAACACTGATGGTTAATGGAACTTGAATGAAATGAATGTTTTGATTAGTGTCATGCAGGCAATGATTTAAAAAAGCCAGTCTGCAGTCCCCAGAACCAAATCCTCCAAACATGATAAACCTTCAGCAATCTGAACTAAAGCAGTGAAGGCGACACACCAGCCTGAGCGGAGACTTCACCTACAGAAAACGACTGAAAAAAATAGAACTAATTGCAACTCTTCCCCTCTGGCTTTCCAATGTAGGATTTGCTTGAGTTCTGTTAGTCATAACAGATTTGTCACCTCAGGTAAAGCAATAAAGATAAGCAACAGAACACATTCATCATAATAGAAGTTTATGTAAATGTCAAAGGCTATTCAAGGTAACACATTAAGCTTTACATTTAGCCTAAAGGCCTATTTATAAGGCATGTTAGCATATTACCAAGCAGAAATGGAGAATTGATCTCCAATAATAAATAAAGAACAACAATCCAAATACCGTTTAGAGTAGTAAGCGAGTCGACAAAATTCTATATTTTATGCTTTTGAGCTCGTTTATGAAGAATCAAGAATAACACCATTATTCTTTTTATTTTATTCAATTAAAGGCATAAATCCAAAGGAATCACTGTGTTTTCATTTGGTGACATATTCTTTCATGACTGCTGTAGTTTATTCTGAAACAACTTTGCCACTGCATCTTTAATAAGAGTGACAGGAGACAACAATAAGCATGCACATCCTGTAAAGCTTAAACAAGTAATACAAAGCTTAGAGTTATAGACAAGTTATATGTGTAATACAAGTCATATGTTTTTGCTTTTTTGACCAGCTTATAAAAAAACCTTGGTCCAGAAAATGGCACATTGGAGTCTTTTGAAGTGGTGCACAAATGTCATGGTCAACAATGTAGCAACGGTCAGAGTTCACGGTTTATTTTACCATGCATTGCACCTTGCTGATGTCACACAGAGGCCATTGAAAACACAGATGGCCAGTGGAACAGTATGGTGCATGCCATAAATGTCTGGCAATTAATCTTAAGTGTGTTTAAAATGCACTTAAATTTTTATGTGGCAAGAAAAAGTTCCTGTACTATGTGGTAAAACACAGAGAATGTGTGGCAAAGATAGGAATTAAGTGTGCATGTGTGTCTCACTGGTATGAAACAACATTGCATCATCTGCCATCTATTTTGTAGGAATACAAGGGTATTAAGGCAGTTACACACGTCACATCTGCAGCACTTAAAACCTGCTTCCTGGCTCCATGTTGACTTTTCTAATGATGAATTACAATTATGATACTTTAAATGTGTCCCATGAGGCAAATGGTTACCAAATAAATTCAAGCCCTGCTATTAGATACCAGATTTAGGTTTGAATGCCTGCCAGGACTGAAGATACTCAGCCAAATTCATGCCTAGTGCTGTCACTAAATCATCTCCTCGTTACCATTGTTTGAAGGCACCAAGACTTTACGTTGTTTTTACCTCAGCAAGACCAGAAGTCTAGCATGACAAAACAATACACACTATAGTAGATCATAGAGCAAAACTCCTGAGAGACAACAAGATAACAGAACTTTGGAAGCTCAGGTATCTGATAATTACAAACCCATATACAATTCTATAAAGGTATCATAAATCTAGAGCTGAAACGATTCCTTGAGAAACTCAAATAGTTTGTTTACAAAAAATCCTCTATGTAAATAATTTGGCTTAAAGCTTCCAAGTTCACAGTTTCTCACTGACGATTATTGCTGTTGCACAATGTGCTACGCTATGACCCGGATAACAAAATAGAAATAGAGAGAAAATAGTGAGGGTTGAAGAGAAGTACTTACTATAAAACTGAAGTAGCCTAACTCATAGCACAACATGAACACTTGAGGGTCTCAGCAAAAAGTATCCAGACGACGGAGTGGAGGCAACAAGGTAAGTAACATTACCGTTTCATGTTAAGGTGTATTGTGATTAATAACACATTACCTTTGTAAAAGCGCTTAGGAAAAAAAAAAAACATGATGAAATTAAATGAGTCCTCCACACAGTCAAAAAGCATTATGTAACAGGTAGACAGGTATCATGTATGGGCAATGAGGAATTAAGCTAAATACTGGCACATAGCAGGTGAGATAAACATGAAACGATAATAGAAAAGAGTAATTAAATTAGACACCTTTTAGCCTGTGCAATTTTATCACAATAATAAGAGAGAATGTAGTTGATGTGGACAGGTGATGAGAGCAATATTGGGTTTCTACAAATGCTTGGAGCTAAAGTGTGTTGTGCGTCTGAATGTGACTGTGTTCTCTGACAACTCAGTCGGACAGTCCTGCTTATAAACAGCTACAATTGTGATGAGTTTTAAAAATGAGTAACAATGTTTTTAATTTAGGTTGGAGTACAGTAAAATATATTCTGCAATTTAAATACAAATACTGATTTGTCTATATTTGTATATTTATTCCTGCTTTAATAGAGATACCAGTGTGGTTTATCTATCGAGTTAAAGTATTTCAAATACATCTATGATGAAGTACTTGACAATTAAAATATAAGAGTACCTTACTGTATAACTATTAGTATGGCTGCAAATAACATTTATTTTTAAGTTAAAAAGTTAATTAAGTTAATCTGTAAATTTTTCAATCAAAGTTTTGATAGTTTTTGTTAATGTTTTGGTTAACTTAATAAAATATAACTTCTGTCAGAAAGCTCCTGCATTTATCATTTATTTTAACATCAATATTGAACTTTGACCTTATCATACTACAGTGGGAGTTCTATAAATGCCATAAATGGGGATAAATAGAAACACATGGTGAATCAAAGAATTCCATGCAAATCAACGTATTCTGGTATTTAGTTTCAGCCGTGATTATTTTTATTATAACAATACATAAGCAATCTTACACTATATTATATATATATATATAAAAACATTAACCAATACTTAAATGAGCAAATGTTCCAAATCAAAGTTACTCAACAAAGAATGTAAACCGACTGCAAATAAAAACATACATAATTGTTGGCAGGTTAAGCACCAGGTGCACTGTGGCATCATTTGCTCTTTATTCAAAACTACAAGGCAGGTGATTACTGCTGCAAAGAGAATGGACACAATTACATGTCAATACTTCAGTGGAAGCGTAACCACAAACAGAAAAGCTAGGGATAAAAACAGCAGATAATTAAATGCCCTTTTCCACATAAATGTGCGTCTTTGTGTCCTACAGGCTGTAATGTGTCTGCAGGCACTTTCCTACAGCTGATAAATTGGACACACACTGAGAAATGACACTACAAAGTGGTCACTGAGGTAACATTGTAAATGTTAAGAAAATAAAGATAAAAAACCCTTTTATCCATCTCTAACACCAAACATCTGAGGAGCTTTGTCTGATCACTATCAACCCAGCCTATCTGTCACCTGGTTCCAGTTTGCTTGAGAGGAGAACAGACAAGGAAGAAGGTTCTGGTCCAACATGTGGTTTGTACCTAGAACTCTCTCCACCCACTTTTGTTCACACACAGCTAACCACATGCTGTAACTTACCCCACACTCACAACCAGACTGATCATCCACTCTGAATACTGTAGGGAATTTTATACCATGCACGCCACAGCATATGGGCCTCTGTCTGGTTCGGCTGGCTAATGGGTTCCAGATCAGGGCTCACCATGCACTGGGGTGCAATATCATATTTCATTGGATGCAGATGCCTGGTTAAGGATCTGGCATAACATTGGAAATGACATCATGAGCTCAACCTGCTAAAAGAGCGTGAGCATCTCTGTGACATGGTTGGTACTGTGCTTTTGATGTGGTCTGACTCAAGGACTAATGTAATGCAAGTGTTGCAAATAATCCTGAAATAATTGCAGTGATGACAATTCTCCATGGAAAACAAAAGGAGTTAGAAAGAAAAAAATAAAACATTTTTGTGCCTACCAGACATTTGTATTACACTTCTATTATAGCATTATGTCCTAATCTGATTATCTGATTTGTGGCTACACTAACACCGTGTTGACCTACTACTCAAATTCAGACCAAGTTCCAATAAAAGGGTGCACTAGCATGGGGAAAAAAAAAACAATAAGGCTACAAGAATACACATTTAAGCTCTACCTAGGAGTTCATAGAGGCTGCAAGTTTAAATTAAACAAGTCACAGGACCGTTTCAGTATCAAGGGTTCATCATCTTGAGAGCATGAATGTGCCAAGCAATTTCATGATCAAACACTAATGCTTAAGACTGATCGCGATCCGGCTGCTAGTTCTAGAGCCAGAATTACATATATATCCTCAGGCTCCATTGCAAGCAGGGAAAATGCTTTAATTTAAAGCACATTTATGTTTTCTATTGTAGATATGATTGAAAATATAAAACAAGGTTTAACAGCTATGTCTGTGAAATGATGCCTTCCCAATGGGTGCACTTATGACACATGAAAAGAGTTCTCAGTGCCTCTCAGTCAGAGGTCTACTGACACTCATACAGAAGGGCAACAAGGTTAGTCAGCAATTTCCACTTCTAAAGAAAGCATGCCTGGATATCTCGTAGGTGGATGAGAGGTATGGAGACACAGGCACTACCTCTTTTAAACATCACCAAATTCTTCTCAACAGCTGTTCTCCATACTGTACTCAAGTGATACCTATCTCATAGGGTCAGAGGTTATAGTAAGCTATTCCAGACATATGGGAGTCACATATTGCAGCAGAATACGGCTGACTGGAAGGATGGATGGGTGGATGCATGGATGAATGGGCAGACTGGGAACAGCAGAAATGTTTGATGATAAATATAAGGAAGTAGGGAGCTCTAGGCAGACAACTGCACTCAAAATCCTTGGAATTGTTATTCAATGCAGGCCCCTTTGGCCATGGTGACTGGAGGTCATGAGGCTAGTGCAGACCACGATAAAAACAGTATTTCTAGAAAAAATAAGGATAATTAAAAAAAAGAAAGAATGTGCCTATTTACAAAGATTCAAGATACAAAGATTATTACAACCCTAATTCCAAAAAGGTTAAGATGCTATGTAAAATTTACATAAAAACTAATTTGCTGCTATGAAGCCATGCTGTTTTCATAGATGCAATATACGGTTTAACACAGTCCTGCTGAAATATGCAAGCCCGTCCTTGAAAAACATGTCTGGATGGGTGCGTATGCTGCTCCAAAACTTGTATACATCTTTTAGCACTGATGGTGCCCTTCCAGATGTGCAAGCTGCCCATAAGCACTAATGCACCATCAGAGATTCAGGCTTTTGTACGGAGTGCTAATAATAAGCCAGAAGGTCAGTTTCCTTTTTACTCCAGTGAAGGAGTCACCCATGTTTTCCAAAAAGAAAGGTAAATTTCAATTTGACAGATTTCCACTTTACCAAAGTCCAAAGGACAGTCTTTCTGAAGCTTAAAAAGATGCTTTTGGCATTTTTTATGATTTGCTTTTAACAGTGGAGTCCTTCTCATCGTCATCCAGTAATTCCACTTTGGCTCAAACAGTGACGGATGGTGCGATCAGACACTGATGAACCTTAACTTTAACCCTCGAATCTCTTTGAGTTGTTCTGGGCTCTTTTGTTACCGTTCACATTATCTGTTTTGTCAGTTTATCAATCATTTTCATGTCGTCCATGTTCAGTGTGGTACACACCATGATACCAAACAGCACAGTGGCTACTTTTCACCCTCTACATAGACTGAGTGATTACAAGTTTGAAGACACCTGTGATGCTAATTACAGGACACACTTTAGTTAAATATGTCCCCATGGTCCCTATGGTCTTTTTTAGGGGTACCATCATTTCTGTCCAGGCTGGTTTAATTAGTTTTTTTAAATTTCTCTGTTGAAACAATATTCAAAAGCTAAGTCTGATTTTCATTTGTTAATTTATTAGTAAATTTTTATTTATTATTACTTTTATCAGTTTAACATCATTTCAGCGACCATTGGGAGTTTTTCTTTCCTTAAATGGAAGGGTAGCAACAATTTTGTCCATGTCTGTATCGTGTCATGTCACTTTAATGCTACACATATGTTGGGGGTTAACTAGACGGGGATTAAATGTCTGTGTAGAGTTATGTATTCAATACCAGTCTGTTCAGAGAATACTGCACTCAGCACACATAGAGACTTCAAAGTCAAATCAGAGCTGCTCTGACAATGACACCTTTGTAGAACAGATAAATCACCTGCAAAGATTTTTTTAAAGAACTGTGTGAATGAATGCAATTCATCAAACCTGAGGGAAAGGAATGCAATGTGATTCATTGGAGTCATACAAGGTTCAAATTTGAAGGTGAGTGACTCTTGCGCAATAGATGATAGTGGATACCTGGTAGATTCTCCCATTTCTTATGCTCTTCATTTCTAATCTGCTCTTTTCCTTAAAGTACAATTACAATATGCTTTGCACAGTTTTTGATTCATTTCATTTATTCATCCATTATCCTAACCTCTTTTCTTGTTAAGGGTCGCGGGAGTGCTGGAGCCAATCCCAGCTGTCACTGAGGGAGACAAACATTCACACCTATGGGCAATTTAGCCTCACAGTTAACCTAACTGCATGTCTTTGCATTGCGTGAGGAAGCCAGAGTACCAGTAAAACACGAAGACATGTGGAGAACATGCAAACTCTTCACAGAGAGGCACCCAGCTGATCCGTGCATTCAGACCTAGGTGCTTCTTGCAGTGAGGTGACTGTGCTAACCTCTACACCTCTGTGCCACCTGGATTTGTTTCAAATAACCTGCAGTTGTTTCATCTTGGTGCCAAAATCTTTTCACATTGCCACTGTGAAAACACATATTGAATTGAATATTGAATTTCATGATGAGTCACGCATCTAATGGATTAATGGATTATGCAAGCCTTTCTGTAAAATTTTCATCAGGTCAAGATGTGTAACAAGTAAATGAGTCAAACCTAACAAAGGTCTACAGACTGAAAACTACCTGTCACAGTACAATGCATGCTGTCTCATACTCAGGTGCTGATTCAATATATCTGCAAGAATCACTTCTCAGATGGGCTTAGTGTGGGTTTCTGGATAAGACCACGGAGATTACTACAGTATAGTAAAACCCATCAGCCTATTTAGTGATATGCAGTGAAAGTATACATAAGGCTTTCACACTTTGCCATCTACTGTAACTCTATGAAAACAACAAGCTGGGTTCAGTCAACACTCTGTAGGATTTGTCTGTCACCTGAGCAGTCTAATCCAAACTTTCAGCTGGCTCAATGTTCTCAGACATCTCTGTTTGGATCCATGTGTGGCTCTAACATACAGATGACGGCAGTAAGGAAAACTGATAAAAACCTAAACTGGAAAATAAACACTGTGTGATGCTGTGGAATCCAGGCATGACATACTGAGGCGCCTGGCAAAGCTCCAATCTCAATTTCAACAGGTCACGGATGTTTTAAACTAGTCCACTACAGCCCAGAAACACAATGTAAACCTACAGCATGTGTGTCACTGTCACTATAGCAACAATCCTGATATAACAAAAGAGATCCAGACACTGAAAACACTGATGAGACAACAGAGCTGGCTGTGGAAGATGTTGTTGTGATTAACTAAATCTGCTTGGCACAATAAAAGCATTCCATGTGATTTAATAACTGTGGATGACTTTTGGCTTCACTTCCACATGTGTTTTATGCAAACTAAAGACATTCTGTTTGCCTGATGTGCCATGTATCAAGTCCAAACATATACTTTATCCATGTAAAAGGAAACACATTAATGACGTATGTTCTGGTCATCTACACTTTAAATAGTTAGCAATAGTACAGCTGTGTGACAAAAAAAACTTAACTGATACCACAGCCACAGTTGGCATATTAAGACGCAAGAAGCAGCAATTTAAGGCTGTTTTGGCTGCAAAAACAAACATGCATTTTAACATGCGAGTAGTACTTTAATGGCAAACCTCAGATTTTGGTTTCAGAGGCTTTAAATTTATGACACTTGTAGACACTAAATAAATACCAGCAGGCTGGTAGTCTGAGTTACACATGTGCCCTAAAAACAATTCATTAATGTTAGTTTTTGAGAAGCTGCCATAGTAACTGAAAAAAAGCAATCAAATATAATTGGCCTGTAGTGAAAATAACTCAAGGCTTATTGTTTCACTGCAGCCTGAGTTCAGTCATCACAGCTCACCAGACAAAACAGTGTTTCATACTGGCACAGGAAAGTACAAAGAGTTACAGCATCAATGTTGGACTGGCTGATGCTTCAGAGGAGGATTATCATCTGGACTCCAGTGAAGGATGCACTAAAGTCTACCTGGTAAAACCTGAACATCTGCCTGCTCTTGTGAATTGTTGTTAAAGGTACTTCACAGATGATGCAGGTTTGCTGGTATGACCAGAAAAACAAAAAGATTTGTACACCATAGTAAAAAAAAACTGCAATGTGACAGAATTATTAATTTTGTCTTTTATCAAGATACCTAACTTAACAGCACATTTAATGGTAGTTATGGTTAAAGTTTACAAATGAATGTAGTGTATAGTCTATAATTACATTTTTCTTTCTGTAAATTTACTCCAGGGTCTTAAATACCTATAGCTATAGGGGATGTTTTGACTTTAAAAACAGGAAACTAGCATACATTGTTTATGCTCACTTGCTAATGAGGAAAACAGCAGCTAAAAAGTTTGTCTCCCTTTGTTTAGGTTAAAAAAAAAGAAAAAAGAAAAAGAAGAATGTGTAATTAAACTGGTCCACACAGCTTTTTTTTTAATATTCCTTGAATTAGCCTAATATTAAGAGCAAGTTCAGGTCCGTCGCAGTTTTCATGCTAAATTATATCACTAGCTACCACAGATATTTCACCTACTGCAGGTGTCCTTACCTGTCTGCAACATCCCGGAGCCGGACTCGCCTCCGAAATCCATCGGTGTTTCACCAGGTGAGGAGGTGCTCGTCGTTGCGAGCCAAAAAAGACAAAGTGTCCAATTTATCAACCAGCGGAACATCTTCCCAGCGTTATCACCTTGTTAATTAAGAGTTCACCATATGCAAACAAGGCAAGTGCCAGAGTGAGTTCTGGATATAAAACCAGCTCCAGTCAAACAAAAGGTAAAGAGACGACCATTGTTGAACTTTGCTTTTTTTAAGTTAAAGTGTAACGTTTAAGCAGCAGTAGGACACAAAGTAACTAACTTCTCATCTTCTCATCCTCTCCTCCACCTCCACCTCCTGCTGCTGCAGCTTCTCTCCTCTTGCAGCCATAACGTCACTGTGGCGCCAAACGAGCCAACAAAGAGCCCGCCCACTTCTTCTAATGTGAACCAATTAAAATCCTGCTTGGTCTCCACCCATTCAGCTATAAAGCCTGGCTGCAACTTGTTTACTAATTGTTCAGTAACACTGATCAGTTTTGTTAGCCTGCACCAGACTTTGAGGGTTTTTTTTTTAATTTACAGGAAACAAGTACTTGAATGTCTAATATGGATAAAAACCTTTTAATACTCAAAATATGAGTATTAATCATCAGTACTACTGAAAACATTTTATGTTGCACAGAACAGAGGAAATGTGTTTTATTATTACACAAGACCAAACTGTACTTTCTACTACAATGTATGCCTGTAACGTTTTGGCAGACTACTACAGTACTCCATTTTGCAACCCATTAGTTTTCATTAAACCTGCCACCACTGCATTTTAGCCACTTGAAAACACCAGAAACAAAGTGACTGTGGCTCATATGCATCCAATATACTGTATATGGTAGAATGTTAGTATGTTTTTCTCTTTTGTTTTGATTGTGTCCACATTTTTCAGCTACTAATTGCTCTACTGTAAGCCGGTTGCTACATTTGTCTGTCTGCATCTGGACAGGTTGTGTACAGCTTTTTACCGAAAACAGCTGTGAGAGTGAACCAAAACTGTAAAGTTACATAACAGAAGCATCCATCCATGAGGCCAATCTATCATAGGGCTGACACATACAGAGACAGACAAACATACAGCCTCACATTCACAACTGCAGGCATTTGCTTTGTGGAAGCAGGCAGACAAAAATGGAACAAAAATGCTGAAAGACACAGTAAAACTCAAATGAGAATTGTTCACTAAAGGTTTGTCATTATGAGGAACCCTTTTTATATAAACAGATATTTTATACGATGAATACACTAACAACCTGATATAATTTTCATATAAAAAATATGAATTATACCTGCTTTAAGTCAATGGAAATCAGGCATCCTTGCTGAATTCTTACCTTCTTTTTCTTTGGCAAGAAAGCAAAATAAAAAACACACATGCAGTCATATAAAGTAAAACTTCATTGGGCAGTATGGGCTGCCACTGTGGTGTGGTGGTTAGCACTGTCACAGCTAGAAGGACTCGCATTCAGGTCTCTCTGTGTGGAGTTTGCATGTTCTCCCTCTGCCTTTGTGACTACTCTGGTTTCGTACCATCATCCATGCAGTTGGATTAGACAGGAGACCTGTTGAGGGTGTACCCTGCCTCTCGCCCAGTGACAGCTGGGATTGGTTGTAGCACCCCTGTGACCATACCAGGATAAGCAGTTAAGATAATATATATGGCAACAATTATTGCTTTTAATAAAATCTTTGTGTTGTCGTTCATGTATTACATTATTTTTGAAAACAAAAAGCTACACCTACTAAGAGTTAATGTGTCAGAGTGTCAGATAAATATAACAAAACCCAAACCTACATTTCAGTAAAAATACCGAGACATCTACATAATGTAATTTCATAATCATACCTCTTTATTCAAGGGCTAATATTCGTACAAAATCTATAGGTACAGTCGAAATGACTGTGGATGAGACAGTCAAGTAACAGATCAGGCAGCGAAGGATTGAGACACTCCCGAATCTCTTCTCTGAGTGAGAAACAGCCTTGTTTCCATTTTTGTGGTTCTGACATAAAATGTTATTCAAACTTGTGTGTTATTTTTTTCCCTCTTACCTGAAACAGATACATTGTGTATTTAGATAATTAAAAAATACAGCCAGGAGACCAAGTGCACAAATCATAGACATAATGAAGTCAAACAATGCCTTTTTTTTCACATGCACATTTTCTTTTCAGAACATGCAAAGAGAACATGTCCAGAGGGAGGCAGCCACTGCAAAACACCAAGAGAAGATTTTGGCACCTATT
>OMLM01013921.1:64504-85213 GCA_900302695.1 Helostoma temminkii | reverse complement strand
TTCTTGTAGGGCTGGATGTCAAGGAGCAATTTTAAATCTACTGTAGAGATGAACATAAAAGTCAGTACTGAAATGGCAACTTACAGAAATGTAAAAGACAATAGACGCAATCTAGTACATTACCTTAACAAAAAGGAAGCCACGCCTACAGTTAGACCTTATTGCTTTAAAGTCTATAGTGTCTCTTTTGATGAACCATCAAACAGATTGCACGAATATGAGACTACATGAAGTAGATGAAAACACAAGGAAATAATCAGACTTGGATCAAATAATATATGCAAATAATCAACATGTTATTTAACTTGCTTAGAGAAAAGTCAGAACAGAAATGTAGAACACTGGCAGCTGCTTTAAGCAGATATGCCCTGCCCAGCGGGGAGGGGGAAACATTTAAAGAACATCCAATGTGTTGCACTGAAATAGTGTACAGCTTTGGGTAACAGATTGAAATATAGCCTTGAAATATAGCCTTGAAATATAGCCTTGAGTTTCAATCTGGGAGTACTATTTGGGATTAGCAGGTTCAGGGTCTAGTTAGTGCAGACCTGGTGTGGGTCTTAGTTTTAGACCTGTGCAGAACACTAGCAGTAATGCAAAAATGTTTCTTAGCCCAGTCAGCCTTTTAAAGCAGAAAAAATTGACAGTTAAATAATCTGGTCTGTCTCCAAACAAGTTTAAAAACTGCTGAAAATTATTTAGAAATACAGCTTGACCCAAGTCTGGAAAGAAGACTGATTTTTGTAGTTTGGGTGGTTCTATCTGGGCAGGCATCATGCATTTAACTGGCTAACCGCAAAAATGCCCTGTGATTCACAAACAGTATATCATCTTTCATACACTTTGTGCCTTTGTAACTGTACATCATATGTTACAATTTACAACTCTTACACTGAAATGTAAAATTTGGTTGCAGTCACACTAAAGCCTGAACCTGGAGATTCCAGAGGGTAAAGCTACAGGCCAGTGAAGTGTCGTCTTGTTGCAGCAACAACACAACTCTTTATTGTACCCATGAATACACACACAAGTTACCTACAACCCCTCAATCAATACTGTCTCAGAGGAAATAGGTGAAAAGACAGAGAACCCATGAAATCTGGGCAAATACGGCAGTGTTGATATATACTGTATACTGTGTGTTTCTGAATATGAGACATTTTTGTGATAATCACAAAATGGCACTTTTCAGCATTCAGAGACCATTTTCTACATACACCAACTTGACTGGCAGTGTATTTGAAAGAGAAAGGCAAATGCTTACCACACACCCTTGAGAAAAAGTACAGACACAATTTTTTGACAAGTTCAAGACCCTGGCATGCACTACGTTGCTTACTTTGGATCTGTAATTACTCACCACAAGATTCAGTAAAAAAAAACTTTTTTTGCATTCTGTCCTTTATACCAGATTCAAACACCACTCCTTCTCAGCTGTGTCCAGCTCACCCAAAACAAGTGTACATCTCAGTACATACTGGAAAATGAGGCACTTATTATTCAGCCACATAACGTCAGAAAAGACTTGATCTAGTCCCTGTGTGCACTCAAAAAATCTACATCTAGTATAATTTACAAAAACATCATTATGGAAAATCCTGTTCTAACCCCGCACAGTTAGATTTTTGTCACACCACTGTGTCTGACAAGTGTCACGGAAGAAGTTTAAGACCGGAATAAATTTGTAAATCTGTGGTCAGTAATAGATTATGAAGAAAACTGTAAAGAGAGGAAAATGATCAAGCTGTCTTCTCTCACCTTCATGGCAAACATTAACAAAAGACAAACAATAATAAAAATAAAATGTTGTGAGCAGCCACAATAATACCAGCAACAAGGAAGTCAGATCAGTCTGAGATGGTTTTGGCTTTCATCTTCTGCTCCAACATTGATTTTACTGGCCAAGGCAAAATACTTAATGGTTTTCACATGTGCTATAATTTCAGTGCAAGTACAGGGGGTAGAAAAACTCCCATGTCTTTCTTCCTTAAAGAGCTGACTGTATAAAAAAGGAGAGTAACACTACAAAGCTGGAATGATTTCTGATCCCCTTTTACAGCACTTTCCACTGCGTTAATTCAGTGGCTTCCGATCAACAGTGATACACCTCTGATAAGCTGCCCCATTGACCTTTCCAAGGTTCTCTGCCATGTTAGCACCAGTCATCTTCTTCATCCCTCTCCCTGAGACTTCCTGTTCCTCTGCTCCCAGGCCCAGATGCAGAGTTAACCCCCAGGGTGAAGTGGTACCCATTAGGCATCACCCCCGCCCGACCCTGAGTGGCAGGTGCTGTGATGGGAGCAGCAGTTCCAAATGAAGCTGTGGCTGTAGTGGAGGAAGCAGTTCTAGCAGATCGCCCTGCTTCGTGACTGCTCACAGCGTCTTGGAAGTCCTCTGTGTCTTCCATCAAAGCTTGTTGAGAGGCACCCTGCGGCTGCTGTTTTAAATTTGGGTCTAAACCAATGCGGGTGACTGGAATATGGGACTCTCCCTGGCCCCCAAGTGAGCGATCATGCTCTGAAAGGCCACAGCTGAAGCGAGTCTGGTGCCCGGTAGAAGCAGTGTTAGCACTGGATGGGAGAGGCGAGGAGTTGGCGGTCTTGTAGGCTACAGCAGGACGAGGGGTGAGGGGCGTCTGTGGGAGCTGCCTGCGTCCACGGCCCGGTGTGCTCGAACTACAGGGGTGTGTAGTTTTAACCACAGTGCTACCATGCTGCGGAAACAAAAAAGGTATGAAAATGATATGATCCAAAAAACATTTTTATTAAAATACTAGTTTCAGTACAGTATGGTAAATGTAATGAAAATTCTAAGCATAAAAATAAAAGATGCACAGGATA
This sequence comes from Helostoma temminkii, assembly GCA_900302695.1. Classification (NCBI taxonomy): domain Eukaryota; kingdom Metazoa; phylum Chordata; class Actinopteri; order Anabantiformes; family Helostomatidae; genus Helostoma; species Helostoma temminkii. Next base: position 82,373 of record OMLM01013921.1, on the reverse strand, counting down.
GAAACAAATTGCTTGCTAGTGGATCTATAGAGCTGATGAATGAACATATGAACAATGTTATATTATATATAGTGACTTTCTGAAGTCACAAAGTCATACATTTGATTCTCTCCTAGCTGATGCTCTGCTCCATCTGTACTGCAGACTATTAACTCTCTGCTTTTCTCAGCGCACTTTTTGTCTTTTGTCAGTGAAACACATCAGCTCGTCTGAGATGTTGTGACTAATCAGGCCAGTCAAGAACTTTCCACTATTTAAGTAAAAGAAAAAAAACGCCTTAGTTGCTGGTTATTAGAAATGTTTGCTTAATTTTGGGTGTAATAAAGGTAAGAATTCTTACACTGTTCATTCAGCACAGTGAACAACCTAAAATCTTTTAATGAAAGTACTTACCTGTTTGAGCAAACATGCATCCTGTCCCTCCCCTGGAGACGTGGATCGACTGGGACCGGCTGACTTGGTGTGGCATTGCTCCGTGCTTCTGTATCGCTCACAGGAGTAGTAGCGTTGCTTCTCTCCTGCTGAGGAGTGGTGCCTCCTCTCATGGGGCCGACTGCGGTCCCGCTCCCTCGCTCGTTCTCTGCATAAACCTTCATCTGGGGGGTCGGTGAATGAATCTGGGAGATGGTAGCAATCAAATGAAATAAGAAGGGCAACAGGGCAACTCTTCAAAAACACAAAATGGAAAAAAAACAGCAAAACCATGTTGTGTAATTACAATCTGCATTAAAATACATTATGCTAAGCTAAACTTCTTTGTAAAAATGTTAAAATATTCCTTTAACACAAATGCAACGAGATACTTATTTGCTTTTCACCCAAGTAAAAAAATATTAGGGACCACAAATTATTGACATGTCTAGATTAAGCTACATAGGTTGCATTTAAATTAATTGAAATCTACTACGTATAATATATAGTGTAGCGAACAGTCTCTTTGCGTCTTAATCCAGCACATTCATCATCTTGTAGTGACAGTGAAAACCTGTGTTTTAGATTTTACTCATGTTGTGCTAATGTTTTAGTTCTGTGATTTGTAGACCATCTCCATGTTTAATGTATGGGGTGCAAAATATCGTGCAATGTTATTTCTATTACGGCTCTAATTAAAAGGAACATTATTTATCTACTGTGTATGTATGTGAATGTGTTTCTCTCTAGATTTTGGGTGTGTGGCATAAAACTCTGTGGTGGAGTTACATTCATCAGTGCTGGAGTAATTCCAGTTCTCAGATTAAACGATGACAGAAACACAGAAGCCTATTCATCATTCTGATGTGTCAGATCTGCCTTGAGAATGACGAGAGTAAAACTCTTTCTCTCTCTTGCAGTTTCTCTTGGTTTAATAGGCGTAGAGAGGGCTGCTGGACGTTCTGCTATCTCACCAAGAGGTACCCATAAATTCCTGTGCTAGACCTGTCCACTGGGGCCTTTCATCTCAGCAATAAAGACCAGCCGCTGCCCTCCAGTGTTAACACAAAAACACCCTGCCGTCAGCTCTCAGGTCATAATTGATCTAACAGACAATCCATTATGACAAACAAAGTCTGACAACAACGGCCTGTGCAGCAAAAAATAATCAGAACTTTTACCAAGTTAATTCACATGAATGTCATTCTACTACATTACATTCATTATAAAAATCAACCTGCAAAAACTTGGAAAAATAGGCAGTGAGTCACAATTCTGACTATTATTGTTACTGTTACTTTTGAAAATTATTCCTGGTGGTACTCTGTGACATCTAAGATTTAAGAGTTGGCTCATTCATATAAAATTTAACCCGCAGGAAAAATAATGAGCCAGCAGTGGAAAAAAATGGTTTTGACAAATTTGGTCATATCCTGAAATATACATGTAATAAAACTGTTGAAATATATCGTGTGTCCTAGCATACTTGAATGCATGGGTAGTTGTTTTCTCAGAACTAGTTTAATTCATATTCATCACCACTTTGTACCAATGGTCTCCAAACATCCCCCTTGGGACATTTAAGGGGGCACCACTGGATCTGGTGCTGGGTCATTTTGCACTCTCTAGTGATATTATCACTCCAACACAGGCATAATAAAAATCAATTGTTTTGCTCTTGATCTTTTTGTTAATATGATTAGATGACTAAATAAATATTATGTATTCATTCTTCCAATTGATAAGAAGTGACACAAGGTATATGCAATGTTTGAATTCATGAGCACATTAATAAGTAATACAGAAGGAGCATCTCATTAAACAGTGATTAGGGAACTTTATATACCCCTGTCTCTCCCAGCCCTTGTTTCCTGTCTGTTTCTAGATCATCACCTTGTCAAAAAACAAAAAATAAACAAATCTATAAATACAGCAAATACTAATAAAATAGTAACTGCACAGCCCATTTAAGCCAGTGATGTAATGTGTCAAATTCACCCATGTATGCTGCATCTTACCAGGAAATGATCTAACTGTAACATGAAACACTATGAAATACTATTTCTATAAATTTTACAGCTGACCTCAAAGTTCAGCTTGAGAGGGAGACGTGGCCTCATCGATGGCAACAGCCCATGATCGCTGCTGCTATGTCTGTATGTCCAAAGTACTGACAAAAGTGAGTTTAGAAATATATGTGTGTGTTTCCTGTATATGAGAAGAATGAGTAATGCATGTGTATATTTTCTTAGTGAATCATAACTTCATAGAGAGCTCAATCCACACTACAGAAACGTGACTTCTGTGGTCCAAGTGAACAAAGGATCATTTAAACTAAATTAGGGTCAGAGTTGAGCGCGCATTGTGAAGCTCCATGTAATTCTCACCAACTGTGCTGGATGGCTGCACTGACGAAGCTCTATCCAGCGACCTCTGCTTCTTGTCCTTGTCCCTGCGTCGATGGCAACGGTGGTGATGGTGATGGTGATGGACTCTGTCCTGTCCTGATTCTGTTGATGACTGAGCCTGTTCAGGTCGTTCCAGGTCATATTCCCTCAGCTCAACATCCTGGTGGCGCTGTGGTGTCAACGAGGATGCAGAGCGCCGTATAGGACTGAGGTCCACAATCGGCTAAGTGTGAGAACAGAAACGTGGACAGGGAGGGTGAGAAAGTAAAGCAGAGGAGCAGCTGTGTTGGTTTTACCCAAACCACTTGTACTGGATCACCAAAATATCCACAACATACAAATGACACAACTTGTGGAGAGCAAGTTTTTGTCTAAAGATTCAACCTTCTTCTCCAGGCACATATTTTAGAAAGGGTTGAAAAGAATGAACACGAATCAATGACACAACTTAAATACTTACTGTCAGAGAATGCAGATATTTTGTAAACTAGCAGGTATCACTGCTAATGAACAAAGAAGAGGTGGGGTGTTGTCTTTGGCTTTTTATATTTTTAAAGTCACATTTTAACCTTAGAAATAAATAATCTTTCTGTAAATAACTAATATTTGCTAATCAACAAACTGTGTTCTACTTAAATATCTAATTATAAACAGGCTATTATAGACTATTATATTAACTACACAAGACAATACAGTTAGTGACCACCAGAGGCAGCACTGAGACTACTGCTGCTGAGGAGCGATGTAGTTGGTCAGAGAGGAAAAAACATGTTTTAATGTCTTTTTATGTCTCTGTCTCATCTGATATAGCAAACTTGTTATTAAAGAGTCCAGCTGTTGCAAAGCAACGTTTTCATTCAGATGTGTTCCTGGCTACCTGTTGAATTGCTTTTAAGCTGTGTTTTTGGTCTCTACCATTCCTGAGGGGAATATATGGGTCTTTAACTGTTGCTGCAATACCTGTATGTTCACAAGGAACTTTATAACTGTCTTTGTTTGCTGCTAGATGAAGACGTGTACACTGGCTGCTCACAGCAGACAAAACATTAAAGTGGTTATTACATAGTATACAGGAGTGTATTTCTTTGAAAGATTCCATTGTGGCTTCATACTTTCACTAATGCTGTGAGAACACGGACATTCACCCCACCTGATTCTTATCTTACTGACAAGTACAGCTACTAGGTTTCCAACTGATGTGATAGTGAACTGGAACAGCAGCTAAGTTACGACCCCACCTGCTGGTTACTGTCTAGATGTGTGTAATGATTCTAATAAATTTTTGGAGATGTTATATTCCAGATATAGCAGTATTTATCTGTACAAATAAACCAAATCCACAAGTGTTTTCGGTTCCAGTTCAGTTCTAGAACAATGAATGTATTTTTGGAGATTGGGTTCCTGTTTCATCACGTGACCTTGTACAGGCTGATTAAGGGTTGTTGTGCTGTTCTTCCTGTTCCTATCTCACAGTCTAGCCCGTAGGTACAGTCAAATAACAATATCACAACATTGAAGAAATATTTCATATTACAAAGTAATTCTATCTATTAGGCAGTCTTAAAATCTCATCTTTTAAATGAATGACATAAGATGTTATTGATAAAAATAACCTCTATTATGTCTTGAAGGGAAGATCAAAGATCGTTGAGATGAAATTGTTTTATCTGATTTGTTTTGTATGTAATAAGTGAAAAATAAGATTTTAAGACTTGGTTGAAAGAAAATAGTTACAGCAAAGCAGGAAAGAGGCAGCACTGAACCTGCCTTGTGTCACAATCACACACTGAGTCACGAAAAATAAAACTACACACCACTATACTTTTACATAACAGCATACATATAGAATACACACAACTGAATTATATGAAATCATAATATGCTACTGCTGTAGTTAATGACTGAAAAGCAGGAAAGAGTGCTTAACATACTGTACCCTGGATACATGTACAGATTTTCCAGGGTTGGGATCTAATTATGTTTGTGGATATTGTTGTTTTGTGTAATTCACATAATGTGTCTAGCAGCAATTTCATGGAACGACTAGTGTATAACGCATATGTGGGATGGTCACTTTGTCCATGGTGGTGGGAGGGTGTAAACTCTCCACTCAGATGAGAGGAGCACATGGAGGCAAACACAGAGAGAAGAGAAGAGGAAGGAAAACAGGGAAAGGGTGGGAGGAACAAGGAGAAGAGGGAGAAAATGAGAAAGAGAGACAGGTGGCACAACAGGTGGTACATACTGCCAGGTGGGTCCCAGGGGCGTGGCGAGGATGGCTCCGCTATCAGACAGCACACATAAGAGGGAGGTGGGCAAAACATTAGCAGTGGGCATTGAAATTGGAAGGAAGGGAAGACAGAAGAGGAGAGAAGGAGACTCGAGACTGGTGATATTCTATAGTTTCAACTATGCATTCTAATCAACCACAAATTTCATGAAAAGACTAAAACCAACAAGAGTTGTTTGTGCTGCCAAATCTTTATATATTCCACAGCTCCACTGCTACCCAAAAAATATTAAAACCACAGTTGATGAACCACAGATGTACAAGGTGACATATTCTTTCATACTTAGTCTCTTATACACATTCCTTCCAGTTACCAAATCTGTAAATACCAAACACCAAATGTGTATTAATCCACCACTGAAAATATGCACTTTTTACTTCTTTAAATCCCTGAAGGTTTTTAAATTATTAAAAAAAACATGTTTTGACATATTTTAAAAGACTTGAGTCTTGAAAGCAACAACTTAAGGAACAACACATTGTTGGTTTTGTACTTTTCATGGGTTTTGCTGACAATTAAAAAATATAGAATAACACCAGACCTATCTTCTAAAGATAAAGTAGGAGTAAGACATCAAAATGCAATGTAAACATAAGGAAAGCACATGTTAAGTGTTATGGGAGGTCTTGGTGAGACAGAGAGAAACAGACAAACATCAGTGTTAAACAGACAAGATCAGACAGATGTAAAATTCAGCAAACACACAAATGATGGACAAAAAAGACATTCTGATAAAATCCACCTGCAGCAGATGTGACTAACTACTGTTACTCACAATAGGACAACATTTGCAAGCTGGATGACAAAAGTGAAATTCGTAAAATTGTTACTAAATTTATTCAAAATACAACGGTTACATTAGATCCTATGGCACTGTAGGTGAGTGCAAACACTGTATGAAAGTAAAATGGAATGATAATTTTAAGTTGTATGATTATTGTATTGGTAAGCTAACTCAATACAATACAAATAATAACAGGATAGGATCTCCAATAAATTCAAACAGTAGTTAACCTTACTTGTATTTACATGATCAGGTTAGTAAGTTACAAATTATTATTTACAGATCATGTAATCGGTTTCTCTTGTAATGCAAAAATATAGATGAATCAGGTCATTTCAACACTGTGACCAGACAAATTTAATATTGTGTGAACATTACACACACTGTGGATATGTAGTATTCATGTTAATGTTTGTGTCATACATTTTTGTCTCCCAAATTATGTATATCTTGGTATATTTCTGCTGCAACACCAGAATTCCCCCCTGGGGATCAATAACGTATCTATCTATCTATCTATCTATCTATCTATCTATCTATCTATCTATCTATCTATCTATCTATCTATCTCTCTATCTATCTATCTATCTATCTATCTATCTGGTTTTGGTTCGGGTTCATTTTGTAACCATTTTCTGCTTCCAGTCTTACGCTAGGCTAATGTTGCATAAAAAGACAGCAGTATGGCTTCCATCTTATAATGTAACTCTTAGCATATTTCCTAAAACATTAGTAGTACTTGAACAAGAAAAGGTCTGTCTGTTAAAAAACAGCATTCAAGCTGTATTTACTTAGTTAAATGTAAGGGCTATATTATACAAAACTTAATCATCTTTTTGGACTGAAACAATTAAACAGCTACCTTCTTAATGTTATTTTAAGCTTGTCATAAACCCAGTACACCAGCTATTGCACAATCAGTTAGTTATTTATCCAACATTTTTGCCTTCTTAAGTTTAGAAAATTGGCACGGTTTTATCCAGCATATTGCACTAGTGGCAAATTTATGGGGTCGAACTAGTATCAGCTTATCCAGTTTGATGCAACACAAGCTGTAGCACCTATTGGTCAGAGGCAAAGTTCCTGAGAATAGTATGTCCAGATCAAAGTGATATTGTACAATTATACAAAAATTTATGTTGTCTATGAAAGACTAAATAAAACGTTTGTTGTCCACTTTTCTATTTCCATTTTTATCCTGAATTTCCACCTCAGTAAAAATGTGAAATTGTCTGACTGGAGCGGTCAGGGTCAGCAGGATGAACTGATGTGGACTGACAGAGCGGCTCGACTTCTGTTAGCTCACCACTGCTTACACTAACCAACTGCCTTTCGGGCATGTGATCAGCCTTTTTCTGCCTGTTCCAAGGTCTGCTACACTACCTTAGCCACTGGTTTGACGATTTTATCAAGAGAAATCTAAGGTATCCACAGTGTCTGAATATTCAAAACTGATATTGTCACAAGAATGCAGCTTAAACAACGCAATCATGAATGAAGCAATAGGACATTTTCTGTGAATAATAAAAAGAAAAAGCCTATTATGAGCAGAGCTTACGTAGTACTCAGCATTGAGTCGGGGCAGAGAAGCTGCTCTGCAGTGGTCTTCCAGGCTGGGATATCCTTCTGTGTCAGAGGAGTTCTCCCCCTGCTTCAGTTCAGCCAATTCCTGAAAGAAAAAGAAGAGATAGCATGTATAGAGGCAACACAGTGTGTAAAATAACATTTAATTGACAGAGTTTTCTTAGTGTTTTGTACCTGAGGTTGGGTGAAGTATGGCACATCTTCTGACTGGCCCCTGTGTAGTTTCATCCGGCCTTTGGGCTTCTGTGCTGCCTGAGAAAGGTCTCCCGACTGTGAATGTTTTATGGCATTCCTCTGGTTTAATCTGTAGATGGACACATGGAATCTCTTAGGATGAGACTCATATAAAGTCTCTCTGAAGAGACTATATAAACAACAACCATTTAATGGAAAATAAACTTGTAAATTAATAAACCATGAAAAAACTGTGAATTGAAATAATTTGTCTTAGAAGATGACTTGGGTTAAATTTATGAAAATCATTTTTTCAAATTATTAAGAAACACACATACAGTGGAAGGTATTTCAGTATAAGTATTGCAACAGCTCCACCGTCATATACAATACACTTTTGTTTTGCATGTCTATTTAGAATTAGAATAGATTTTTTGGTTAAGTCTGTTTTCACATAAAAGTAATGTGACAGCAGTTTCTAGTGGCTCTCAATGCATGAACACACTGCAGCAAAAATGGTAAGAAGGCAGGTACTCACCAATACCCAAGGTATTCACACTGTGTCCAAGTTAATATAGTATTATAGTTTTCATTTATAATACTCCATGTACTCACACTGCGTCCCTGTTAATCAAGGTGGTGGTGGGGGTGGTTGTACGTGGGGCCTCTAACTTAGCTTCTGAATCAAGTTGGGCTGTTTGGGGCTGTTTGAGGCTGATGAATGGAGGTTCTACTTCCTGTATGAGAGTGAGGGGCAGCACTGGACGGAACAACGCCCCCAGTTTACTCTGCAGCACAGATCAACAGCAATCATCAAAAACAGTCATTAGTTGTTGATTTAGGCAGTGGCAGAAAGACACTGAAAGAGAACCACATCAGTTCACATGGTCTCAAAAGGTTGAATGAAGGCAATTTTGCTGAAACAAAAAAAAAACCTGTTGTATTATTTTTATGTAGTCTCAGCCTTTGTGATTTATTCTGCTTGTAACCAGCTTTGCCTTTAAAATGAATTACAAAAATGAAAGTGATCTCACCCTCCTCAGTCTTGATTTAGGACTAAACAAACCAAAAACTAAATTCTTGATAACAACACTTTTTAAGGTAGAACCCTCTCCCCCCCAACGTTTAATACATCATGAAAATTTAACCTGAGGTCCGCCTGAAGAATTCTGCTGCTGGAGCCTCTTGGCACGATTCTGCCTATAGTAGTCAAAGATCATAAGAGCTGCATAGACTTTCCCCACTGTCAGCTCATTGTCTAGAAGAGGAGAGAGAAGAGTAAGAGGCAGTTCTGCCATGTGGGCATTAGATGGTGCCAGATGAACAACAATGAACAGCTTAGAGAGGTCATGTCACAGAAAAAAGTTATACATTATATACACTAATCTAATACTTTTCCCCTTTGAGTCATAAATATTGTAGATAAATACACTTAACCATTTTACAGTGCTGGTGTAGTATGATTATTTAAAGAAATTATATAAGTGAGATTCAACATTTTAAAAGTAATAGATAAAAGCAGAAGTTTTTTTCCGATGCAGAGCCATTAATAGAGTAAAATAAAAAGACAAAACCAACAATTCGCTTTAACCCTATAGAACCCAAACAGATCCATAGCTCACATTTATGTGGCGTCACCAGCAGGTCGACAGTTTTCTGAGATAGGTTGGGCCAGACTCGATTTATTTCCCTCTTCAGGTCAGCGTCGCACAATCGCTGCGCCAGGACCCCTAGGGACGTGCCCACAAACATGTCGAATCAAATTTGTACTACAGCCATCAACACGATTTACATTAATATTAGAGCTGCCTGGGAAGCCACGAGGGACTCTGGTTTTTGTAGTTCTTGTCTCTCACCGGATGCCAGTTTGATCTCCAGGGCTGTGCGAATCAGGGCCATCAGCGTAGACGTGAAATGCACTGTGTTGTCTTCTGCGATGGGCATGTTCATCTTCACCAGTCGCTGAGAGGAAAAGATGAAAAACAGGAGGGACCATGAACCAGCAACAATCAACAGCTCAGAAACAGAGTCTGGATTAAAGAAGTAACTAAATTAACAGATCAAAAGTTCTAGTTATCAGCCTAGTGAATAAATTGAATCTAAAGGCTAATCAAAAATACATATTAATCAACTAGTTCTGTACAGTGTCAGTTTAGACACGTTACCAGTACTGAATAATGCTAGGGCTGCAAATAATGATATTAGCATTATGGATTTATCTAATTATTTTTGTGATGATCTTACTAATAGTTTATTCTATATATAATAGGAAAATTTAATAGATACATCACAGAAAAGCAGAAAATTGTCACCTTGGAGACGCTGGACTCAGTGGACGTTTGGCATTCTTGCTTAGTCAATTCATCATTAAAAGCTTTAATTTTAAAATAATTATAATTCATTTTCTGCCAATACATTAACTGATGAGAAAATAAATCATTTGATTTCAAGCAGAGACTTTGGTCTCTGTGTCCACTCTCTGTCCCTTTTTGAGCTAACAACACTAAATAGATGAATGCAGGGAGCTCTGTGCTGTTTATGGCTGCTGCTGTTGCTATGAGACTATTGCAAATCCACTGGAAGCATAGCAGACTTCTGCTAAAAGCTAAAATGTGATTAGCCTCACATTTAATACTAGGAGCTCTGTGAAAATGCTGAGCTCTCTTTTCTGTTGGAAAAATTTAACATATGTCTGAAAATCATGATTTAAAAATCATGTGTGGAATTAAAACCTGACACTAAAGTATCCAAACTATAACAATACGCTGAATACAGCAACAGATAGACGTGTTAAATCGGAACCTATTGTAAAACTTTCAAGCTATATTTCTATTGACAGAGATATTAATCATTGCTTGCTGTAATCATTGCCTCTATCCACAGTGGATGTAATTAAGACTACATCGATAAAACAAGGGACAAAATCCACATCCCTCACCCAGTGCAAAAAAATATTCTGCATTTCAACTGAAGCTGAGGAGTGAGAATCTTGAACGTGGAGGGTGTATGCAGGTTTATTCTGGATTATTGTGATTACAAGCAAGGAAACACAGAGGGAACCTTTTATAATCCCAACTGTATAGTGCTAAGTCTGTTTTAGTTTGTTTTTTTTAATCACACAATGAGGACTGTGGCTCTGTTTACATAGCCCGTAATAATTATATTATAATAAATAATTTTGTGCTTGTACAGTATATACAGCACAAAATTAACAATACACAATATTCAGCTAGACTTGTAAACACAGTTGTAAATTAATGACTTAACATGTAATTTCAATTAAGTTACGTTCTGGCAAAAAAAATAATTTAAAATGGAAATGAAGGTGTAAGTTAATTCAGTGACAAGCTAAATAAATAATTGGTAGAAATGTTTATAAAGTGTTAATAGTTTAAGTGATTAACCTACACAAATACCAAACACTGGCAGGTTCTAGCATTTTCTGTTTCATTTGTTGTAAACTGAATGTGTCTGTTTTAAATTGTTGCTTGCAGAAACTAAATGATAAATTTGATATTGAAACAGTTATTGACAGCCCTACATTGCAGCATACTGTTTACCATTAAAATCAAGCAAATACTAGTAATAATTACTATGCAGCAGAAAAGCTATGTTATTATTCATTTCTATTATTCATTATTTTTACAGTAGATAATGAAACGGAAATTTTCTTTCAGCCATTGATTGTAGAATGTAAAAACTGACAGCATAAATCCATGCCATGCAGGGTCTTTGGATCAATGTGGCAATTAATTGATTCAAGCACACATGCATGCTTGAATAACTGCAACACATTCACAGTGAGGCTGCAGGGGTGGTTAGAGGCAAGTATGGATATAACTACTGATGAGAGTAAATGGCAGAAGGTGAAAGAAAATTTTTTCACAAACACTTGGGAAATAAAGAAAATTATGGTGGTGGATGGTTCACATTTCCTTCAAACTAAAAAGAGACAAAACTGAGATGAGAAAAAAGAAAGGTATAATAACTCTGGAAGCATAACAATACGAGGGGCAAAGTCTGTAAATATAAAGTGAAAGTCTTTGCTGGAAAATATGTGAATACTGTGTATGCACATAAAAGTTTGGTCCCACAAACAGAGAGCAGACAAAAGACAACACACACACACACACACACACACACACACACACACACACACAAGTACATAAGTCATAAGAAGGACAAGACAGGACAGAAATTCTTAGTTTGGCTGAAAGAATGATCATTCAAGAGACAGTGAAGCTTAGCCTGAGGACAGAACAACTAGACGGTAACGGGAACAATTCAGGGGAAGATGTTCATTAGGACGGGACTTTAACAAGAAGTATGACCAATGCATCAAAGTAGTAGAAGTGAAAAAACAGAGATGGGGAAAACATGCTAGCCTTGCTCTCAAGTGCTATGCTGCTCTTTCTGTGTCTTTGTTCGTGTCTCTCCCTGTCGATTCACAAAAACGAGTTATATTTGGAGATGAAACTGCGTCAGGCCAAGACATTTTTAACTGGGGCAAGGGCAGGGCTGTTTTAAATGTGATTCATTTCGACAGCTGTGCACACACTGGAACCACTCACATTAAGACTGTATGCTAAAATTTAATTAGCTGGTGCAGCCCCTACCTGAGGTTTATAAGTGATTTGAATTTATTAGTATAAAAGTTTCATGTGTTAAATGTGTCCTGAATAATCATAGTCAGGAGCTGATGAGTAGAAGTTAAAGTGTGCTCTACCCTTCAGCAAATCCTGATTAGAGTCTGAATCCATGTGAGATCCTGCATTGAATCACCTGCCAGCTGATAAAGTGAACTGCATGAGCCTGCTTTCATGCTGGCTAAATATTTTATCATTGCTAGCAGACTGTTGACATCTGTGTGACTGCTAAAATATGTCAAGATGCAACCTGGTGCTGTATAAACAGGTAAAAAGAGCTTAACCTCTGAGGCTTGCAATCTGAAACTCTATGAACAAATATGAGCAACACTGAGGTTATAAATGCTAAGTGGTGATTAGCAGGTGGTGCACCATAGACTTCTTTAAAGCTAAAGGAACTAACAGAGGCTAAAACGTTCCACAGTGCTCCAGAGGGCTGCAGAGGTAATTACCTTTGGGCTCAACATAACAAGTGACCCATTTTGCATTATATGTTTTACATTAATTTTTTGTTTTTTCATTTTTAGCAGCTCATTGTTCTTTTAATAATCAAAACCTATTTCTCAAAGGACAGTAGAGAGATGTGTCAAACATGGTTTTGCTCAGGTCTCCGAACAGTGTTTACTTATTGGTGTCACATGGACATACAGTAGATGAACACTGTGCCTCACAAAGCAGGACAAGGCAACAAAGCTTCAGTGATAAACAGAAAGAACAACACAACAGCAGGCCAGAAGAAACTGAGTGTGACACACTGAAGATGTTTGACAGGTAGAAGCAGGGAACCAGCAGTAGGGAGGGGAAGGTGGAGGGAGGAGTGATTCTACCTTATAGGCGACTCGGGGTGGACATTTCTTTCCCAAACCTAGTGGAGGGGACATGTCGCGAAGCATCTTGTACATATCACGGTAAGTCATGCGGCCACTTCCCCAGGGAAAGATGGTGGGAGACCATGGAAGAAGGGATGAGGATTTCCCAGGTGAGGAGGTGTTGGGGAAGTTACATCATAACAGAAAGAGGCAAAATCAAAAAAGAAAAAATGGAAAAAAAGGGAAACACAGAAATCCTTGTTAATAAGATTTCCAGGATATAATGATTTGGAATGCCATCCTAGCTGGATCTACAGATTCAGGAATGGATCCCAAGAGTAAGAAGGAGGGGAGGAATCTCCAAAGGATTCCCTGCACAATGATGACGGTATGACGGGATCCTGGAGGAAGATATGCATTTGGTAATGAGAGCGTATTTTATATTAAAGGAGAACCCCACTGGAAATATATCTATTGAGTATGAAACATCACATGTAGGCCTTAATGATGGATTTAAAGAGTTAGTGACCCAACTTCACAGCATCAAAACATCTATAGAAACTTCTTAAATAACTCTCTGCGGATTCTTAAGACCAGTATGTTAAAATTAAAATGTATTAAAACTGCCACAGCCAATACATCACTAAACACATGCATCAGAGTTTCAAGCCAACTTTACCTATGGTTTCATACTTTTTTTATTTATTGCAGTTTTCAAATTATTTTGTTCTTCAATGTGTGATCTATAAGTTTTACTGACAGTTGGTGTCCTTCCTTAGCTTATATGGATCATCAGGAGTAGTTTCTATGGACATTTGTTTTTTTTACCAAGACTCTGTGTCACACTGTACATACACCTACAAATGAAGTATGTATTTCAGAGTGAGAAAATTTTCAGTGGAGTATTCCTTTAAGATGCCCTCTGCTTCAGCATGCTAAGAGATATCAGCAGTAACCAAAGTGGAAACAAAGCACACAATGCTCTCTCTTCACTTCCCACTCGTCATTCACTCCTCTATGTTAGACATCGCATCTGATGCCTGTTGTTTGAGCCTGACTTGCGGCATTGTTTCCTGCACTCGCCATGGTTACCTGCCAGCTGGTTAGTGGAGGATCAATGCATGTTTGTATGCATGTGTGGTCAGGTCAATCTCTGGCACCACAGGGAATGAGAACAGGCATTCACAGTCTGAAACCATCACAGTCCCTTTGAAAACAAAAGGACAGTGTGGGAGTGCAAACCTTATAAGCCACCCTGTTAGGGCACTTCTTCCCCAGGCCCAGGGGAGGTGAGATAAAACGCAACAATTTGTACATATCCTGATAGCAAATCCTCCCACTGAAAAAGATGAGACATGTTCAACGGGTTAGGTCACAGCTCAGTTCATTACATCTATTTATAACAATGTTTATTTGTAACTAAATGTGTACATAATCTATTATCTATGATTCTTTTTTTTATTATACAAAATGTGTAGGTTCGTTGTTGTAGAGCCCTGATATACCCATAACATTTAGGACATGGTCGTGTCTTTATGCAAACTCAAGTATTGTGACCTGTGGACAAGAGAAACACAACTTTTGGCTGCGTGAGACACACAATTGAAGTTTTAGGTTTTGAAAGTTTCAAAAGAATCTGAAAAAAAAGAGACATTTTAGGCCTTGTATATATACATATATATATATATATATACACACGTATATTTCCTGCAGTCTGACATCATGATGATTTAAAGCAGTGGAAAGTATCCTGAATTTTACTGTAGGCACTTCTGAGAGCAGCTCATTTATATTCAAAGGAATAAATAATAATTCCTCCCCCGTAATGTCTGTCAGGTGATGGCAATTTCATATTGACTCACTGGCAAGGCTCCTGGGAAGCCTTCGTTAAACTTAATGAGCCTTACATAATCTGAGACAGATTATTCCTCACACAGTCTCACTCCAAACTTGCATTGTGCTTTAGCAGAGTTAGAAAAGTGTGTATATGTAAGGGGCAGAGAAGGTGCTGTCATAAACTTGTATGCCCCTATTGGTGGGATAGAAATACTTTCTCTTCACATCACTGTGACAGACTGAGGAGCTTTGAGGTCTGCTGTCTTAGCAGAGAGGAGGGCAGAGTGGACACTGAGCAGAGCACTGGATTTACACACATCAGTCCAGCTGGCAGGGAGCTCTTTACCAGCCTCAGCCAACAATCCAGGCTTTCTTTCAATACAACCCCCTCATCTTTAACACTTTACCAGGCACCTACCAGGCAGCAGGGTCGTACTCTGCCCACACTCGAATGAATTCATCAAGGTGATGAGGTCCCAGGATGGAGGCATCCCTGGTCAAGTATTCAAAATTGTCCATGATGACAGCGACAAAGAGGTTCAACATCTGTTGAATAAAGTAAGTGTATAAAATAAATTAATAATTACTATACATATACACATACTTTGTATGGTGTGAACAATTTTGCATGTACTTTAGTATTTTAACTATCTGGTAGATACAGTATTTACTCCAGTCTTTCTGAAACTACACTGATGGAAAGTGACCCACAATGATACAATGACACTGGTGCTCACATACTTTGCATAACTGTGATTGTTTTTGTGAGATTTTTTAGCATTTATTAATTTTTTCTCTTTACTTTGTTCTAACTGACAGCATTTTGTTGATTCACGCTAAGTGCAAGAAAACTTTGTTTAGTGTGAACTACAAACAGGGTCAGCTCACAAAAGAAATAACGAAGCTGATCTGCAAAAACAAAAATAACGAGCTTTTCTAACTATAATCTAAATATGAATAAACTAAACATGCAAAATCAAACTTAACCCATAACCTCTTTAAATCAGGACACAGTGTAAGATCAGATAGGACAGCTTTCTTCTTTCATACTGACCAGGAAGGAGCAGAGGAAGATGAAGGAGACAAAGTAGAAGTATGCAAAGTCACTTCCACACTCCTTCCCTACAGTTCCTGAGAGCTTATCACAATGGCGGTTACTGAGACATGCTAACATGATCTCATGCCACGCCTCTCCTGTCGCACTCCTGAAAGACACAAATATTGCCATAAAGCCAAACAGCTCATCCAAACATTGCTCGCAGAGATGGCAGCAGGGATTAGTGGTCACTAGATTATTTGTGGTATAAGAATTGTTGGATTATGGAAGCAGGATTACCTGAAGAGAAGGGTCAGGGCCTGGAGAAAAGTCTGGAAGTTGTTGTGGTGATTTATGGCAGTTTCCTCATTTAGCTCGATGTTACCAAACACCTGAGACACCAGGAGATAACGTGTTTACTGAAAACAAGCTCCAAAATGTAAAGCCATATACTTTTGCGATAATTAACTACTGCAGCACAATAGCTTCCTGGCCCAAGCAAGAGTCCATAAAAAAAAAACACAGGCAGCACACACTCTTTTTAAATATTTATTTGCCTGCAGGCAGGTCCATCCTGCTGGTCTATAACCACAGAGTGTTGGGCCTGACAGCAGTCAAATATGTATGTAGCATCTTGAGTATATGTCTTTAGAGAAAAGATTGCTTCAGTTTGTATACACTTATTTAAGCCCATCCATAGCCTGTCAGTCTTATGTTAAGTTGTGCAGTAGATCAGTTACTACAAAGCTTAAAAAAACACAGCATACATTAATTTGAAAAAAAATTAGTACCCACTCTATTAATTCTCTGTTTGTGTGTGTGTGTAAAAATATAATAAAAATCATCTGATTGTAATGGGTCAGAAGAAACTGATGAGTTGCAGCCAGGTGCTTCTAATTATCAGCCTGTTGATTTAAATGATCATCAGCAGATGTGAAGACCTTTATAAAAGCTAAGGTTTTGGCGGTTTGCTGGTCTGAAGCATTCAGGTGTAGTAACATGATGGAAGAGGGAAAGATGATGGTCTTAGAAAAGCAATTGTGGGTGCACATTGGTGCATAAAACTCTTTTTCAAACAAGAAAGATTATTGACAAGTAAAAAACATTCAGTTTAGACAGTTGGCAATCTTCCAAGGAGTGGACTCCCAGCACATTCACCCTAAGGACTGTGCACTGCTCAAAGAAATACGAAAACTTACAAACCTCACTGAGCATGTTAAAGTTCATGACGCAACAATTAGAAGAGGACTGAACAAGTACAGTTTGTTTGGAAGAGTTGCCAGTAGAAAGCTTATTCTACCTTAAAAAAAACAGTAAATCAGTCCGACAGGTAAAGCTTGGTTGAAATTGGGTCATGTAAAATGACAACAATCTAAAGTACACAAGTAAATCAGTGTCATGAAACATAAAAGGTTCTTATCAAGGTTTTTAAAATGATCTAGTGTAAACCCAGACCTCAGCCCAATAGAAATGCTGTGGCAGGACCTTAAGAGAACTGTGCATAAGAAAATGAGCTGAAGCAATGTTGTAAAGAAAACGGGACCAAAATTCCACAACGCTGTGAGAGACTGATAAAGTCATACAGGAAACAATTAGTTTGCTAAACGTGGATCTGAATCATGGGGGGCACTTTTTTTTATTGGCACGTTATTTATTTATTTTTTGCTTCATTTTTGTTATATAAATAAAGACACAGCAAAAAAATAAATGTTCTTTCTCGTCTGAGGTTGGTTTTATAAGATTAAGACCTGTTATGATGAGAGGTTGCATGATTTTTTTCTTTTATTGTTAAAATTAAAAGAGGGGTCACTAACTTTCACATGACTGTATATGATCTCAGTAAGGTTCAGTTTTATCCTACATTGACAAAATGTACGTACAAAAAGAGAC
>OMLM01013921.1:25506-62664 GCA_900302695.1 Helostoma temminkii | reverse complement strand
AACAACATTGTTTTTTTTTTTTTTTTCATCCACTGTAGTTTAACTGAAGAACCAGAAAAGCATCAATGTTGCTCTGCATCTGCCTTTTTATCGATTGTGATTGAATATTTTTGTTTATAGTTTTCTCGGCTTAGGAGTGAGACTAAAACAAACCAAAAAAAAGCAATTTGAGGATATATTCAATATTTTTGGAATAATGATGGGCAATTTTTCATAAAGTCCACCCAAGCACTTTTCTTGTTGTGGGTTGTGGGAGTAATAGAGCCAATCCCAGCTGTTATGGGGTGAGAGGCAGGGTACACCCTGGACAGGTCGTCAGTCTATCACAGGGCTGACACATAGTCAGACAAACATTCATATATATGGACAAGTTAGAGTCACCAGTTAACCTAACTGCATGCTTTTATGCTGTGGGAGGAAGCCACATAGACTCAACGCAGGTCCTTCTTTCTGTAAGGCGACAGCACCATTAACTTAATGTGAATTTCATTCCATGTACTGTTTAAGTTCAAGAGCAATTTCACAGATTTTCAGGTTGAGTACATTTACTGTATATGAAGGATTATTAGCAGTACGCTTACCTGCCTTTCTTGAATAAAACAATCTTTCTTTTGGAAAAATCCTTAAGGTGAGATCATGTAGAGGTGTTCTTTCAGAACTCCTCCAAACTACTTAAGCTGAAAAACTAAACTAACTAAAAAAAACTCCTCCATATGACATAATTAGGAGGACTTTCTCAGAAGAATAGAGATATTTTAATTTATTATAGTTGCTCTTTCACTTTTACTTTTACCATTATAACATACAATATCTCCTGGATGGACTAACTAGACTTCCTGCCACAGTAAGCACACACTGATTTATGTAATGGAACTGAGGACACCGACCGGGGGGGTCGCGACTGCTACAGCTCTTACCTTAATTTCAGTGACCAAGATGTCTGTGATGCTTCCCAACACAGTCACAAAGTCAAATACATTCCATGCTGCTTTCAGGTAGTTCTAAAAGATAAGGACAACACAGAGATTAGACCGCACAGACAGGGTTTATTCAAAATTCTAAACATAAGATTTGTTGGTGTGTTCATCTGTATTTTTATTTTATAATAGAAAATATTAGGATAACTTATGCTACCATCATCATCAATGTATTCTCAATGAATTGATTGCTTAAGCTACAAAATATATTTTTTTATATATATAAAATGCTGCACAATATGCAACAGTTGCAGGCTGAAGAAGAAACATACAGACATCCCCTGCAGCACACAAAATGTATGTGCATACGCACAAATGCTGACACAACCACCTGCATAAACTAACTGTTGAGCTGCTGCCTGGGGCCTTGATCTCTTCAGACTGGCTAGTCATCCAGCATCTGATGGCACAGGCTGCCAGGCCTTGCAGCTGCAGTCTGAAAAGATGCAGCAGCCAAGTGTTTTACAGTACCAGCAGATGTGGACCCATCCGTCTAGGCTAAGCAGGTGGAGGTAAGTGGTGTGTGAGAAAAGCTATTTAATAAATGGGCCTCATAAATGGAACAGAGCCAGAGATGAAACGTCTTGCTGCAGGCCAGACGGCCTCATGTTGAGAGAAGATTTATTCTGTTTGTGGGATCTTTCATTCATCCCCATTTTTATTATAGGTTTTCACTTTGCATCTTTTACTATGAAGTTGTTGTCATGTTATACATGCTCTAACATTATTTTTGTATACAATTAAAGTATAGCAGTCCCCTGCTTAAGGCCTCAGATCAAAAAATATATATTTTAACATTAACAAAGATATAATTAACTGAGAATTACAGGCACAGTTACAGCAGTCACCCTTAGTCTGTTTTTCTGGCTTTGTATTCCACAAGAGATATTCAATCATGTGTGTAAACAGAAACACAAAAAGCAGTAAATAATTAACTAGCGTTTGCAGAGTACAGCACAGCATATGGTTTTGACAGCTCACCAGTGGACCGAAGGCAATAATCTTGAGGATGCACTCCAGTGTGAAGAGCGCTGTGAAGACGATGTTTAAGTATTTCAGCATGGACTCGTACGCGTCAGGAGCTCCGTAGAACTGAGGATAGAAATAAACTAGAATTACCACATTGTGGTTGTATGCCTCCACCAGCCAGAGAAGTTGTAACTTACATGGCTCATATTCTAATATGATTCTGTACACGAGTCCTAGTAGATGATTGTACCAGATCTAATGAAATTGTCTTCACATCTTTATTTTATTTATTTATTTTTGTTTATCTCTACGTGTTTTTGAAACATGGTATTGACAAAAATGAGACATGCATGAGGTCACAGTGACCTTTGACCACTAATCCATTCACCCTTGACTCCAAGTAGACATTTGCGCCAATAATGCACGCACACACACATACAAACAAGCCAAAAACATAACGCCTATGGCCATAGCTGTTGCTAGGGTGGAGACATAAAAACCCAAAGCACTCAAAAACAGAATACAGTTCAGAATAATGACATAACTTATTTTACCAATATGTAAAAATTCTGTTGAAGATGACCACTCTATCAACTGAGTTATTTTGTCTAGTGTTTACCTTATATAAAAAAAAATGTTTTGACTTCATAGAGTAATTCCATTCATTTCACTTCCTTTATACATATTTATTGGATGACATCCGTGTCATCAGGCTTGAATAAATGGGAGATCACTACGATCTCGACCTTTGATTTTTGGCCACAAAAAAATTATCAGTTCATCACTGACTCCAAATGGACAGCTGTATTAAATTTGGAGAGTTTTTTACTTATCACATTCACAATAATTGGGTGACCGTACAGATGGACAACCTGAAAACACCTCCAGTTTGGAGGCATAAAAATGACATGTTGAAACATACAACAGTAACACTACAGTGCATATGTAAAAGCAATATCCTTTACCCAGCCTACTGTCCTCTAAATCACTTCGTCTGTCTTGGGCAGATCAGATACTGGAAACTTGAAATGTGTTGATGCAACCAAGTGCCTGTATGTGTTGGTTAGTTACTGGTCATTATTATCCTCCATCAAAACAGAGCAACATAATTCCCGATGTCTCACTGAATGGATCCATTGAGAAACGAATGGAATAAACACACAGTAAGTCAGTATTTTCATTCTTCATCATTCGTCTTATTGCAAATTACAAATTGTAAGAGTCTCTCGTTAACTGTAATGTCTGGATTTCCACTGACAGCTATCTATTACATATGAGCATATGAGCTATAAGTAAGTTTTAGAGATGCTGGTAAACGCATTTTGTTGCCACTAAAGAGGCTTATATTTAAAGGATAAAAATGAGAGTGGTATTGATCTTCTTCTCCAACTCTCTGCCAGAAAGTAAAATCAAGTATTTTTTGTGTCCATGTTTTCTTTTAAACAGTATATCTGAACAGCACATTCATGTGCTGGCTACAGTAAAAAAGTAACTACGGTCTAGTCAGTCTACTGTTCATTTATCGGTGCTATATCTGAACAACATATGATATATCAAGTAACAGTTTATAGACATAATCTGACCAAACAAAAAAACAAAAACAAAACAAAAACAAATACAAGCACCAGGCAAGCAGTGCTCCTATGTTTTACCAGCCTGCTACTCAAACTGGCCGTTTCATTCCTGCAGAGACTCTCTCCTCTGAGTAGATGAGTAAAGGAACAGCCAAGACACGACCACTTCTCTCTAATAACAGTAAGCAGTGTTTGGCACAAGTGTCACATTTGTGCACCGGTGGTGTTTATGTTCGATTTCTAAATGTTGACTATGTCTCAAGGTCAGACCAGTGTGATTATAATTGCATCTTTGTCTTAATAGCTAAATTTTAAATTATCCAGTTTTATGTAAACAGCTTCTGCAGCCCTTTTAAATATTTCAACAGTGTTTGTACCACATTGGGATATTGATATGTTTCATCAGAGCCAATACACTACTGGCTGAATTGGCTGAACTTGCAGAATTGGCGCTTTGCCTCATTAGCAGGAACAATCACTGACCTTCATCATCAGCACGATTGTGTTGAGGGCAATTAAAGTCATGATGGCGTACTCAAACGGAGGGGACACAACAAATTTCCACATCTTGTACTGGAAAGACTGCTTGTTCTCTGGCATATATCTTGTCAGTGGCTTTGCATTTATGGCGAAGTCAATACAAGCTCTCTGTGTGATGAAAAGACAAGAAAACACAGACAAAGACAACAAAATCAGTTTGTGTATGAGCTCTCTATGAAATAGGACTTCACTCTGCACACACTTAGAAAAGAGAAAAGAGCTGGGAATTAATAACATGAAAGACAGCTGGTACACCACTAGAGGATTGTCTAAGCATTTTGTAATATCAAAAGATGTGATGCTCTCTGATCACTAGCCAATATTTTACAGGCACAAAACAGTGTGCACAGACCCTGTGAAGTGGGGATGAAGAGAGGGAAGACTATAAAGCCCACAGCATTTTTAGTACTTTATTCTGTTTTAAGGAAATTTTAAGTCGTGCTATTATCATGTAATTTGCCTAGAAGAGATGTTTAGAAGTGGAGCAGCATGTGCTCTGATTTCTAATAAAGAAAGCTGCTGTGATGTAAGAGCCAAACATTTTCAGAAAGTAGTGCTGCTAATCAGCATGTGCTCTTGTTGTATATGTGCGTGTGACCATTGTTTTCCAGGACAGAAATAAGAAACTGCATCAATTTCCACTCTCATCTCACCTCATTCTTTTCCAGGCTACACTCAGCCATGGCCTTGTCTCCTTGCTCCTGGAAGGTAATGATGATCAGAGCCACAAATATGTTGACAAAGAAAAAGGGGAACACCACAAAGTAGACCACGTAAAAGATGGACGTCTCCATGCGGAAGCCTGGGCTTGGACCCTGATCCTCATAGGTGGCATCGACTGAGTGCTTCAGGACCCTGGAAAGAGGGAACTGGTGAACTAATGAGAGAGTCACATACAAACAACTAGAGCAGAAACAAAAATACAGAACAGGCCGTAACATTTTGAGTAAATCCTTTGATTTCAGATGCCTCCTCTTACGGTCCCCAGCTGGTCTTGGACCATGGATGTTGTGGATCAAGGCATGTACTCTAACCACTCTGCTTAAAGACTGCTAGCTGAAATGGTAAATAGACATTTTTCCCATTACTGCTCTTCATTCATACTTGGCTGTATGTGGCAGTCATCTTACAGTTAGCTTTTTAGAGTTATGGTACTGTGTGCATCCACTGTCTGTGGCTGTGATAGCAAATTCCACTACAGGAAAGAAGAGCGGCATGCTGAGAAAGTCAGAGAGATCGTGATTGTGACTTTTTCTGTGTCAGGTGATTAGTTTGTTCAAGTGGCTTACTAAAAGTAGAAGCATAGAATATTGCTTAAGATTTAGAGTAATTATTTACACATAAATTGTTTAATTAATGCATGCTGTCCATGTTAGTGGCGTGAGTTGCTGTCTTGACCATGTTAACCATTGTTGACTAAATATATGAAACTCAGTGTACCAGTGTAACAGATTCTAATAATTTATCAGGTGTAGTCAGTATAGTAATGAACATATTATATATATATATATAAACTATAACATCTGAATTTTTTTATTTGCAGGAAAACATGAGCTCACCATTAATTTTAAACTGTCAGTGCACAAACTCTGCAATCATCCAACCACTTGCAACCACATCAGACTTTTTCACATTTCTACATCAATCTCACACGAGGTGATTGCAGCACTGGGGTGAATACCAAACCTAGTCCTTGATATACTCATTGCCAAAGGCATATTTGGAAACAGACAGAGATAAGAAGGAATCTATAATCATCAGTTGTCAGTGTGTTCATTCATTCTTGTCTGTTTTAAGTTGAGTATCTGGTGGATATTAGATTTAGGTTTTGTTAATTAACATGTAAGAATATGAGTGCTATGCCTTAATTACAGACAACTAACTTTTGTTAATAAGGGCAGCCTTATTGGTAACCCATATTAGTAATACTAGTCAATACTGTACATTTGAATGTGAATTTTAGTTGAGAGCTGTTTCTTGTGGTCACACAGTAATATTGTGCTGTCGCTGCTCATTTATCAGTCTGTAATTCTAGATGAACATGTCAAGCTGAGCCTGTTTAGTCACTGACTTCTCATCTTCAGGTGAGTACAATGAAAGAAATCAGCAAACAGCCATTCATTGACAGAGATGATGATGTTAATGAATGTGCTCATAGTACTTTACTGAGGCACAGAGTGGTAGGCTGAAGCCATCTACTGTCAGCAGTGAGCCTTGAGTGGATCTTTAGAGAATGCACAGTAATTAAGTCAGTTGGGTTTAATCTGCGCTGTATTGTCTGCCTCCAGGTGCTCTGAGTGTGTTTCAGGAAAAGAAAAAAAAACTAATTTTAATTCTCAGACATCAACTTCACTTATAAACTGCGGACTTTCTAAATAAAATAATTAATTTTATCTGTCTAATCTACTGGCTTCATATTCACCATGGAAAGTCCTTGTTGTAGAGCTAAAATAAAGTGATATTTTATCAATGTAAAGATGATTGTGTGGAGGTAGTTCTGACTTACAGTGGCCAGCCCTCTCCGGTGGAGACGGTGAAGAGCGTTAGAAAGGCCCAGAGGACGTTGTCATAGTGAAACTCATACTTTTTCCACTCTCTGGGCTGAGCCATTACATCATCCCTGTCATAGTCCAGAAACTGACCCCTGAGAGAGAGAGAGAGAGAGAGAGAGAGAGAGAGAGAGAGAGAAGGCACAAGAGACACAATCATTGACAACATGGGGGAATAGAGACACAAAACTGGAGAAGACCACAATTGACTATTTTAGTATAAGTTCATTTGGATATGTATGATGACAGTCTCAATATAAAGTCATTTTCCTAAATGATGAATTAAGGCATTTTGCAAATACGATCCTGGCTTGGATGACGTACCTGCAGTCTTTCTCCAGGCCTTTGGACTCATCAGTGCAGTAGAAGAATTTGCCCTTAAAGAGCTGCACTGCGATAACAGCGAAGATGAACATGAAGAGGATGTAGACGATGAGGATGTTGAGAACGTTCTTCAGAGAATTTACAACACAGTCGAACACCGCCTGGAAAATATTCAGACACAGGCATTAACAGATTCAGATATACGTACATACAAATAGCTAGTGGGTTCCTCAGACCTATTTGTAACTATAGTTGCCTGCTACCTCCAGTGCCACTGCTAGTCTGCTCTCTGCTTACATGAAGAAACCCAGATGTGTCAGTGCTATTCACAAAGTCAGTCTAACATGGGATTGTTTGCTTAGCTATAGCAGACTAATGTATGTAAATTTCCCCATAGTTACAGCCCCAAAACTGAGTCAAAACTTAACCACACACATGAACAAATGCATACACATCATCCAGTATTTAACAACACCTCACCTCTGGGTGCAGCCTGTTAACATAAACATTTTCTGCTCCAGTACAAATTGCAATAAATAATCATTTTTACTTAAAACATACAACTTTATAACATCACATCACGTTATTATCTAAAGATAACAGCAAAAATAAATAAATCAATCCTGATATTTAGGCAGATGTAGCGTGTCCAATGGAAGGCACTGACAAACCATTTATTTAATAAACTGTACTAAATCCAATGTCTTGTTGGCCAAACTATGTCTGAAATTGCTGAGATGTTCTAAAAGCACTGCTGTCTAGATGTCTTTTGGCCTAAAGCTGCCAGATGAGCTTACTGGGTACACAAGCACACCTGTCTTTGTATCTACCTGCCTGTCACTCTTTCTCTCTCCAGCTAGTTTCCTCTGTCAGTTTGTGCTGTGATCCCTCTGTAAGATGAAGTGCTTTGACTATCTATCTTGACACATATGTAATCTCACAAATCAGTGTGCTACTGCATGAATAATCGCCATCAAAGCTTTTTGTACCCAGAGTGAGAACAGCATATTTCTCCCGTCCTCCACTCTGTCCAGCTGTCCAAAAAAGGGTGTGGAAGAACATCTGTCTGTCAGCTTTGATCTGTCTCAATCATCTCGCTTCTATTGCTCCAATCAGATTTTTCATCTTTCCATTACTTTTGGATAATCAGCTAAGAAATGTCAGCGGCATAAGGAGAAACAGTTGATAGTGTTACCTTGATGAGCATATTCCTTAGTTCATATGTCTTTTATGGTGCTTAATATTTTTTCTTACCCTCAAGAATTCATTATATCAAATCATGATAATATAAAATTTGCTATAAAGCCAAAAAATGTTATATGCTGTTGCTTTAATTTTATTTCTTTGCTCACATATAGTAGCTCACAAGCCCTTTCCTATTCCATATTGAAGACTTCAATTATTTAGTAATTATTTAGAGTATATAAATTCACTCAATGGAAGTGTAGCTATACGTACGCTATCTATTTAGATTTTCACGTACTGAACATTCAAAAAGAGGCTTAAACATTTTCCTCTGAATAATTTGATGCTAAATTTTTGTTTTGACTCATTCACTGAAAATGAATGCTGCTACATTGTTTGCTACAAGTCATGTAAGCACAACTGCTGTTCTCAACACGAGCTTGAACTTTTCAGAGCCACATTTCAAGCCAACGTGTTAATGTTTGATGCTCCGAACACATTTTCACAGTGGTTTTTCCGACCTTCTGTACCTGTGCTCCAGGAATGGGAGCATTTCTCGTTCACTTACTGTACATTTGTGCGACTTTTACTTCTCCTGAAACAGTTCAAACAGTCCACACAAAGAACAGTTTTAAATCAGATGCTGCACTCAGTCAAATGCATTTGACTTGTGATAGTATGTGTGACTGAATCCATCCATAGCACCACCTGCTCCTTTTTCCCCCAAAATGAACTGGGTGAGTGACAGATTGTATTACCTTCAGCTTGGGCAGTCGTTTAATGGTCTTCAGCGGTCGCAGGACACGGAGGACCCTCAGGGACTTGATGGTATTGATGTCCTTGCCTGTTGTCCCTCTGTGCAGATAGAGGGTACAGTCAGTCTGGATGAACTAGTGTGAGCAATAATCACGGTAACCCTTTCAACTCATCCCCAAGTAACGCAAGCTGATTATGTCACTGTACACCAGGTATACTCTGTATGAGGAATACCTGTTTATATTCTGTTAGTAATGTACATGCATGTGAGTGTGTTATTCTGCAGAAGCATGAAGTTTGTTTTGTTAAGAGTTGGAAAGTACGTTTACTCAATGATGCTGATGCTTTACTGAATATGATTATTAACACTTTGTGTGATTTTCTATTTTCTTATGCATTGTAGTTGGAACTTGCCTGCATTTATCTGATGACATGTTACTTTAGATATTGGTACACAGATACAGAAATAAACTTGTAATCACTAATTTCTAATTCAGTATGTATTTACCTCTGTCCATGATTGTATTTCCTCGCTCTCTTTTTCTCCTTCCCTTCTCTTGTGCCTTAATTTTTTGCTTTCTTCCTTTTGCTTTTATTTTCTCCTTTGTAGTTCTTTCCTTCCTGGACTTCTCGCCTTCCTACATTCTTCTGTCATTGCTTCACCCTTTCTCTTGTTCCATCCATCTGACCTTTTTTGTTTCTGTCAGCCATTTTGCTTTTTTTTTCACCCTGCTTCAAAACTTGTGTTTATACCTTTTTGTTTTTATTCTGTTTAGCCTTTTATTTATTCCACACAACAGTCACATAACGCTAAAACAGACTTTCTGCAGAGTAACACATTAGCATTCAATTATTTTTAACAGTATATGCACAAAGATTCAGCCCCTGGTGCAGGAGACAGGAAAGGCTTCTGTCAGCCTTTGCAGATGCTGCACATTCTGTTAACTGGTCACAGAGTGGGAGGTAGGTGTGGGAGCTCAAAACTAGCAGTTATGCTAATAACATACAGCTGAGCCATCATTCACTCAGAGACTGTCATTGACCAAGGACAGTGGAAGAGGGATTTTTAATTAATTAGTCACCACATACAGTACACACAATGTGGCTGTCACTCCTGATAAAAAAGTTTAAAAGTCTTTCTCGCGTGTTTCTTCTTGGCTTTAAGAAGTTCAGAGAAATAGAAAGCAAGAGTGTGTATATATATCTGTTGATGTGTAAAGCAACAACTTCATGTGTGAAGGGCGTGGAGAAGGACACCAGTATACTAGAAAAAAGTGTTTAAAAGCTCCTGTTAGTGGCCTCTGGAGGCCCCACTGCTCCTTACACCAATCTCTCACTGAGACAGAGTTGCTGACAAATGCTTTCCTCTCCAGGGGACACAAAGATCTCCTACTGTTAAAAAGGTGTTGTTTAACAATGTTCTTATCACGTCTGTGTTGAATTCATCCTTCTTATATAATCTTCATCTTCACTAGCAACTAAATATGAGCATCCAACACCTGCTCAAAATCATCTAAAATGTGGTAGCCACAGTGCCTTCAGTTATACTTTATTTTACAGTTCCCTTACTAAAAAATTAATTAACATGGAAAAGTTATCTCTGCTCTAATGCAAGCTGATGTGAAATTATATTATGTATGTAGCCACCAAATGCATAGGGTTATTTTACAGGGTTCATATTGACTAGAAACATTAAAAAGTTCAGTGAAGTTAGTTTTCAATTCTTTCAATTAGCACTAGCTTACACCAGCTAACATGGCTAAAATGTGCTAGGTGACAAAAATTTCAAAACTATTATCACAAGTATCCAAACTCACTGGGACACACACCCTCGCACATGTGCAGATCAGTCAATCAGAGCTAAGGAAAGTCCCATTTAAAACACACTGAAAGACAAATTTTCTGGTAGAGCGTATTTAGGGATAGAGGTACACCTGAAAACTGCTCAGTTTGTGATTGTTTATTACTAGTTGAAAAAATACAGTAATTAACCATATTTATATTCATTTGGTTAATGTTCTATAGAGTTCAATGGTGGAATGGAGCTCAGACATTAAATACATGTGGTTCCACACATGTACGTTTCAGGGGCTTTTTCATCTCTCAATACAAAACGTTAAGTCTAACAAAATGGCATGCGGCTCTCATGCTACAGTAGGATGATTTGTTTACTGTGGCATGCAATCTGCAAAGTCAATGCCAGTCCTCATTATTCAAGGACCTTAACACATTGAGATGGAAAAACAGACTCCTAATAGCTTTCAGAAGCATCGTGGGTAAGGAAGATGGTATAGTATGTAAGTGTGTGTGCACACAAGGTTGCCTGTTCCCATCAATTCAGTGCAGATCAGCACTGATTGCTTAACATGCTCAGTACCCAGACATGTGAGGTCATCCTCAGTCATCATGACTCTGGTTCTCTCAGCTGCCCCCTGCTGAGAGCAACGCACATTTCTTGTATAGAGATGTGAGATCTGACGTCAAATCAGATGCACTCGACTGCCTCAGCAAACAGGATGCACAAGGTCCTTTATACAGCAGTCTCACGGTTTACTATTTAAGGATTAATTACATTAATTAGTATGTGCAAATATACTGTGGATAAATCCAGTAGCTGTTTAATTCACAATTTCCGGCCTGATAATGACCCAGTGGGGTTGATACCAATCTTAGTTTTAGACTAAATAAAGGCTTTTAAACATCTTTATTATTTGGTCTATATACACCCCTTCTATCGTTGTTGCCCTTACATACACTGTCTGTATTGAATAATCAGGTTTTAGTTAAACAGCCAGGTGCCAAGGTGAATCCAGGTGAGAAACTATAATCCTTTATTGATTTCCCTCTAAATCTTCTGCATAAAGAAGGACAGCTGTAGGTGAATGTTGGAGGAGGTGAATCAAGCTGCAGCCTATAATATTTGTCCAATAAATCGACTTTACACAAAGATTTATGTGAAAGTGAAACAGTAGATAAAGGCTTCTAAGTTTTGGTGCATAGGTATGTAGTTAAAAAAGATCAATAGAAACTCATACTGGTGCATGTCAGCAGGTATATGTTGGTCTTCTGAAAGCTATAAGGTGGAGTTCCCAATATTGTCTTTTTGTTTTAATGTCCCAATATTGGGACAGGAAGTTACGTTGCTAAACAAAAAGAAAGAGGGAGGGAAGTCATGGTCATATTGCAAGCACCTTAGGATAAAGTGTATTTGGAAAGGTTAATAAAGAGGAGTGTTTCTGTGTTTCACACGTGGGAAAAGGGGACACTGGGATTAATAATCAAAAGGTAGATAGGGACAGTTCCCACCTGGCCACGCTTTGTTGCGATCTGACGAGAAATAGCAAGGACAAGCACATACAAGCACAAACACCACCCACACAAATAGAGCAAGCGAGCATGTAAAGAAAGACAGAGCAAAATAAACATTTTAAGCAGATATCACACAAATATGAAAGTACACGGGTATTGTCTGGCCTTAAAACTGATGACAAAGCACAGTGAGGAGAAAACAAAGATAAGAGACAAATAGAGACATTTAAACTAATTACCCTGGGAAAGAGCAAAGCAACAGTCAAGTCTAATAAAATATTAGAATGAAATTGTGATAATGTAAACAGTGATGCTGTGGACAGACTTTCACTGTGAGGGATGGAAAGACAGTGACAGGATAAGAACCATATATTGTCTACGTTCACACTGCAGCTGAGGACATAAAATCATATTTAAACCAATAATTCACATTAAAGTTTATCTTATGGTAAAAACTATTGATCCAATTGTAGCCTTGTATGCAGGATTAATACTGAGTTACAGACAACCTGAAGCAGGAACATTTTTGAAAAAGTAGGATGGAACTGCTCAAGTTGGACACTGCCAACAAGCAGACAACCTCCGTCCTCTATAATGTATATTATAAAGGGACTGACAAGTTCTCTACTCTAGAAAATCCACCAGTAATGGTGAGAGTCTGAGTAACTTATTAAACACATACTGAATGTCAGTGCAGTAAACATATGGTCCTCTCTACACACCAACACTATGCACTATGCAGATAAAAATAGTGCCACAGACAGTTCATTTAGTTTAGTTAAACATTTTAATTGCTGACTGTGACATTTTATGTCCATAAACTTTATTTTAGGCACAAAGAGACAAACAACCCTTCACACTTATGGACAATTTAGAGATTCCAGTTAACCTAACTGTATGCCGTTGGACTGTGGGACAGTGAGGTAACAGTAGCAATGTTAGATTTAAAAAATTCATTGTTATTAAGTACCCAAATTTACTGGAAGTACTCGTCCTATTAGATCCAAGTTCTAAGAAACCTGAAACATCCTTTAAGTCTTGCAATGGAACGTAGTCTGTAACAAGTTGATGAGGAAAATGAAAAGAAAAACAAAAAGGATTAAGTGAGGATAGGAGGGTTGGCATAAAAGGGAAATGATTCAGTTTGATAAGCTGTCCTTATCTGTGTCTAAACATGAAGAAGGAGTGGTCTATAGCTGACATTTACTCTGCTTAACAGTCTTTAATTGGCACATTTTATCTGTGCTCTTATTGGGGACAGCAGCACTCAGATTTTTTGTTCCCATAAAAAGTTGAAGCACCATTCACTTATGAAAGCTTGAACCTTTTGTAAGTGTTGTTTCAGACACTGCTGTAGTTCCTTATTCACTGTATTACTCCACAGTGCAGTATGTATGTTGTTCGTAGATAAAATGTGTCCCATAAATGAAAAACAGATAATTGCACTTATGTAACGTGAATACTGATGTAACATAAACACGCTTACATAACATGAACAGAGTAAATGCCAGCATTTTTGATTGCGACTCTGGCGGTGATGATATGAATAGTAAATATCAAAATATGACATTTCTTCAAAGATTTAGCTGTGAAAAAAATGAAGCTGCAGATTTATCTTTAACTCTGCAAATGACACCAGCTAAGATGGACAGGTAGGAAATCAGAAGACACAAGTAAAACATAGAAATGGGTAGATAGATACACAGGCAGAGAGAGCAGGCATTACCCCATAAGGCTCCTGAACGCATTCCAAGCCAGAAAATTAAGAAGGAAAGAACAGGGTGAAAGAAAGAAGACAGAGATAGTGAGCAACTGTTAAAAAACAGTGAAGAATCATTGTACAGCTGGCGAAAGAGAGGAAACCAAAGCAACAGGAAGCGTTACAAAGGAAAACACACAGGTGACAAACTATGACGAGGTTCAGGACAGCATCAATATGTGAAATAGTGGCAGATCCAAAAAAAACTAATGTTTCCACAGTGCTACCTTAAAGGTAAGCTCTCCTGAACCTTAAACCTACCAGCCACTCAAGTAGAGAACCCAACGAGTTCATGGGGAACAATTAGATAAAGACGTTGGACGTTGGTAAAGACACTAGCTTTCTAAAATGACTAAAAACACATCCTGTGATTTAATTCAACATGGTCTTGTAATTATATGCATCTTAAAAATACGTTATATTGAAAATAAATGCAACAGTTAAGGAATTTTAAAAAAAAAGGTTGACTTACGAGCAGGCAAAGGCCACCAGAGCTCCACTGACCACAATAAAGTCCAGAATGTTCCACAGGTCACGAAAATACGAACCAGGATGCAGGAGCAGTCCCAAGTCAATCATCTAGAGTCACAGAATGAAGTAAGAGAATAATATAACTAATAATGGCCACTGAGATGTTCATTGTTTTTTTTCTATTAAAGGTATTATAATCTCTTGTAGCTTGTGTTTATCTCAGTTTTTTATTTTATCAGTGATCCACACCATTGATTATTAAGCATTTTATCATAAATGCTAAGCTAGTTTTTGAAAGTTGAAATGAAATATACTTCCAGCCTTGTCACCTTAATCACCATCTCAAAAGTGAAGACTCCAGTAAAGACATAATCCAAATACTTCAGAACCTGCAGAGAACAGAGAGTAGGAAAAGCATCCTGTGAGATGAGTCGTCAACAGATTCAGTGACAGATATTTTCAATTCAAGACACTTTGGAAGTGAGTGTATGTGTGAAAGGCCCAGATATGCACAACATGTTCCTCTGCCCTGTCAGAGGTCTCAGGCTCTGTCAGTTCTGTACGCTCCTGCACAAACACACATGGCCTGAACACACACACAAGCCCACACACAAATAAGCAACATTCAAAAACACACACACACACACACACATGCACAGAACATCACCTCAGATTCCCTCTGAGCTCCTGACTAGAATATTAATCAGATGTGCTTGTCTGTCAAAAATGCAAAAACTCAAGTCATGTGTCTGTGTGCATGTATTAGCTCCTTATTACTAACATAAACTAACTTGTCAAGCAAGTATATTAAAAGTAGAGAGACATTTGGCTGTTTCTGGGATACATATTACTTTCAGCATTTATACAGAAAACAGCTTTTGACTAGAAATGATTACAATTGTTTGTGCATCCTACCAAATCGTTAAGCCCCGTTAGGAAGAACTTCTCCATCGATCTGAAGGACAGCCAGCCGAAATGAGGCGTGTGTACAAATCTACGGGTTTTTATTTGTTTGCTATGTATTTTTTCATATATGTGTCTGACAATCGGTTGGTTTCTTGCGCACTCTCATGTGTTTATTTACAAAGCCAAGATGTCAGTCTGACTCACGTTGTTGCGCGGTGCGTTGGCCTGCACCGGGTCCTCAGCTGCCAGAGCGATGCTGCTCATGGTAATGACCATCAGGATGCACATTTCAAAGTAGCGTAGGTTGACCACATAGTGACACAGTCGCCGCACTCTGCAAAACCACACACATACAGAGAAATATGATTACACATAGACGAGTAACAGCTAAATACGTAGATTCCTCCTATAACAAAGCAACATGCATTTCTCTTATTACTTCTCTTATTATTGCACAAATGGGAATGGGATTCAGAACCATCAGGGCTAAAAAAAACCTTTACAACTGTCCAATGACAATCTACTACCACCACCACCACCACCAAAAACTTACTCTACCCTGGTAACTGCTTGTAATTCTAAGTGTTAGAAAACTGAATAAGGTGTTGTTGCACTCCAGTTCAGCATTTTACTGGACTACATGGTATGTTCTTTGTGAAGCACTCTGCATTAAGAGCCATTCTCCTCAAAAAAGTGGCTCTATACCAATGAATGAGAGGCAGTTTTCCTCTATGCGACATGCAGCCACATTGTTTGCTGAGAGAAATTTCAACACAGCCTAAGTCAACCTGTGTCAACCTAACATCTGCCTGCTGCCTTTCATCCAGCTCTGGAAATCAACATGTCAGTGCTGTGCTTAAGGTTAACAAATGAAAATAATCAAATATGTGTAGCTCTTAATTCAATCCAAACTATCAAGCTAATCCCAGGTCATTCTTCTTCTCCCAGTTGCGACTTACGGATTTGTTTGCCCGAAGATAAACATTGAGCTGTAGGGAAGAATCTGCCGAGGCCCATTAGCCTCCTCATCTTCCTCCAGATCTTTCTTCTCCTCACTGAGTCGGAAGTTGTCACAGTCAATATTGTTCACTGGTGTGAAAAAATAAACTCTTATTTAACTCCATAAGCACAAACATTAGTAAAAAGTAAGAGATTTTCTATGGATTCAATATGAAGTCCATTGGTATAAATGGTTTGTTTATGAACTTTTATTAATGTATTTACTGCATTTATATAAAAACAAATAATTTAAGCCTATTCAGCAATTAAAGGAAGTTTTTGCTGTTTACAGCATTGTTCTTTTATTGGTACATTTAACTGTTTTTGTTAAGAACTCAGCAACTTCTTAGAGATCTGGGGATGCTGTGGGAACCTTTATGACTCCGTAACAGAACATCAACAATAAAACTTTTCCTCAACCTTCCCAAGCCTGATGATGATTTTCTGTACTCACTGGGAATGATGGTAGTTTCTCCAGGTGGAGCAGTGATGGTTACAGGGATGTGGACAGTGTTGCTGCTTAGGCCAGCCTGGCTGGCCCGGGTAGAGTTCTTCTGGTTGTCGGCATCCTCTTGCTTTTCTCCAAGACTCAAGCTACTCCTCATTGGCTGTAAAGGACTGGAAGCGAGACCATCCTCCTCAGCATCTTCTTGCCTCTCTCTAGGGGGAAAAACATGCAGATCTTTTCACAGACATGCTTGTACTATGCCCTCAGGGTTCTTCAAGCTTTCCCTGCCTGAAGAGACTGACTGCCCTCCTGGTATGTGGCAAAAAAACTAGATTTCTACTGCCATGGTATGCAAACAAGTTAGTTGGTGTCTCAGACTATGAAATTGAAATCTAGAAAATTTAGTTGAGAAATAATTAGGCCTAGTCAGATCTATATAAAACAGAAGGTTTAAAGTGTTTAAAGCCTTATGAACAAATACACATTGGTGTAGTGGTTGACAAACAGTTGCATTCTTACACATCATACAGTATGTAGCATAATCAGAGCCACATTAGCATTTGGATATATATCTGTCCTTTTACCTTTATTTCTCACCAGGTCACCAGTTAACAAGTTAACACATTTCTGGAGTCTTACCTATGATATTTGGTTCCATTCTTATTTCTCTTACTGTCGTCTCCATCTAGAGTAGACTGAGCTCTGACACTGTGAGAGCAGCGTCCTTTCCTCTCTCCATTACTATCCCCTCCTCCTCCCCTCACTCTGCGTTCTCCCTGTGCACCATTTGCTATCATTCCATTTCCTTCTTTTGGAGGACGATGGGAGTGGTGGTGGCGATGTCCTCCTCTGTCCTCTACTTCTCCATGCACGTCTTTGGCCTCTTCATCAGGGGAGCCAGCCTGGTGGTGGTGGCTCCTCTCCCCTCTTCTCTCTTTCATCTGGCCACCGTTGGTGTTGTGGTCCCTGTTTCTGCTATGATGGGTGTGGTGCCTTCCCCCCCGGCCGTTACCTCCATCCCTGCTCTCTCCATTCCTGTCTCGATGTCTGTGATGTTTCCTTGAGTGTGTGTGAAAGTCGTCTCCAGTCCTGTCCTGCCTAGTATCCCCTGCCTCCTCCCGTACTCCGTCAGGGGGCCTGTTAAGGTTGTCTCCATTCCTGGCCTCCACCACAAGTGGCCGGTCCAGGTGAGTCTTTACATCGGGGTGCAGGTGGAGGGCAGAGGACACCCGGAGGCGTTCTTCTGGGTCAAGCTCATTGAACAGGGCCTCGCTACTCGCTCTCATGTTGTGTCTCCTGAGCTGATTGGTCCTCTGCTCCCACACTGACATGGCCTTTGCTGACCGCAGCTGTTCCTTACTGCA
Organism: Helostoma temminkii; assembly: GCA_900302695.1. NCBI lineage: Eukaryota > Metazoa > Chordata > Actinopteri > Anabantiformes > Helostomatidae > Helostoma > Helostoma temminkii. The sequence goes on along the minus strand of OMLM01013921.1, from coordinate 44,534 downwards.
CACAGGAATCAACAGAAAGCCATCATGTAATGATGAAAAACAATCTCTGCTTTGTATAAATTTTGGGTACATATCACCATCCACAGTTTCATCCATAGAGACCATTTTCATCTAATAATAATATAAGTCATCAAGACAAATCCAAATAACTTAATATCTAATGTATATAATATGATGCAGAATGTAAAGTGTAAGAGAAACACACATGAGCTGGTCTATGGATGCATTAACAAATGTTAATCATGACTTGATTATAGGCTATAGGAAACTGTCAAAGAGTGAAGTAATTTATTAGCACGCCTTTTCCTTCTGAACTTGCTCAAACTACCAAATGTGTGGTATGAATCTAGTAAAAAACAATAAGCAATGAAAATTAAAACCTCTTGTAGTAATTGGATAAGATATTCTTTTTTGAGCAGCTTATTGCTCCTGTCTTTGAATGACCCCAGCGGTGCCTTTCAAGGCTTTGTCTTGTCACTTGCACAAAAGATGCAGCACAGACCATTCATGGAATCTGACTTTTGCTCAAATTAAACACTGATAAATCAACTTTTATATTTAATTTGATGTAGCAAATTAAACTATAGACATTAAAAGAAAGTCATTCTAAAAGAAATGTAACATGATTTTTAAGTAAGAGATGGTTTATAAAGCCACAACGAAAAGTTTCAACTACTATCAAACATCCGACTGAGATAGTGGACTCACAAATATATTGGAGTCCACATCAACAACAAACTAGTCTGGTCAAATAAGAAAGGACAGAGCAGACTGTTCTTCCTTAGGAGGTTTCGTTCTTTTGATGTGTGCAACAATCTACTGAAAATATTCTAGTGCTCTGTTCTTTTCTGTTTTGTGTTGGGGAGGTGGCATCAAGGCTGGTGAGGGCAACAGGATGAACAAGCTGATCAAGAAGGTAAAATCTGTAGTAGGACTGGAACTAGACAGTGTGGACTCTGTGGCAGAGTGGAGGATGGTGGACAAGATCAGTGCTATCCTGGACAATCCATCTCATCTGCTTTATGATGGACTGTGGCAGATGGGAAGGTCATTCAGCCACAGACTGATTCCATCAAAAAGACAGAACGCTTCAGGTCTTTTGTGCCCACTGCCATTAGACTGTACAACAAGATGTGTGCACCATCTCAACGGTAATTCAAACTATTACATTTTTCAATCCTTTTCATTTTACTTGCTTTCATGTTGCTGTTATAAGAGAATTTCCCCCATTGGGGATGTTAAAAATTTTATCTTTTCCTAAAAATATAACTTGTCTGTCTCAGTTTGGTGAATATATGATATATATATATAATGATACATATTTGCAAAGGTTTGTGTTTTTCCCCTGTTTTTCTCAGTGGTAGATTGGATTTTATTAGGCTTGAGAGAATTTCCTGGCACCGGATGAACTTGATTTTATTTGGGTGTAAGAGAAGAGGAGAGTTTGGGCTGTGTTTAAGTAGTGCAAATTCGGCATACATTTTGGACCTAAATAGTGGTTGCAATAGAACTTCTTGGGCTGTATTTTCTGAAACCAGTTGAAGTCAAAACACAGATATAATATCTTTGGGGCAAAGATGTTATAGGTATGTCCAAGAATTCTTCTGCAATTTTCATAAACACCAGTATTGGCATTACAAAGCCTGGCTGCGCCTAGTTGGACATTATCAAAAACATAATTAATAGGTAGCAGATCTATATCAGTGCAAAAGTTACTGAAATATCTCCAGGTTGGTTTTACTGTATGATCAGCAAGGAAAATTAATTTCTACTTGTCTTCTCCTCCACATGTGAAAACAGATGTTGTAACTGCAGAATATCAGTCCCTATAAAGCAAATATTTAAAATGTTCTCATATTTAAACCAACAGATGCGCTGGGCCAGGAGTAAGCATGTAGGATTTTGAGGAGGCACCATAAGTTGATACTGACATTAAGGAAAAAAACAAATGGACTATTTCTGCCTCTGCACTATCAGCCTTTTCTTGTTTTATTTTTATTTCATTTTATTGTGCAGACAGTATTCTGCACCTCAGGCTTTATCTTTCACTATTCAACAGCAGTACTGATCCTGTGTTTAATTATGGGTCAGGTGGAGTCTGTGCAAGACTGATATAATATTTATATTTTGATAGGTTGGTTTGCTGTTCCACGCAAGGACAGATCTGCAAACTGGATCTATGTATGATTCTGCTCTGAACATGTTTTAAGAAAGATTTTCTCTGAAACAACTTTTTTTAAAAATAACTGCAAGCAGAAAAATGCTATTCTAAGCTTCATAATGGTTTTCACATGACTTGGATTTTTGCTTTTAATGATTTATTTTTTCTTATCTTAATGTTGTTCTGATCCGATGGAGCTTAAGACTCTTGAGGACAGTTTACCCTGCAGGAGTTTATTTCTAAATTTTAGAATCTGAGAGTAAAAACTTGTCTGACTCATAGTTAGAAAATCAGCTGATAACTGAATTCCAGATTGATCCTGTTTGTGTCAATAATTAATGAAGTCAGTTGCTGTGCCCAAATTATGCATGTCCTCTCTGCCAAATCAGAGACTGTAAAAGTCATATATCTTTAGCGTGTGATTTCCATTGCCGTGTGATAAAAAAAAGTGTTTAACTAACCAACATTTTACGAGTCACTGAGAGTGCAACAAAAGGAACACAATGCCACTTCATCTGCACAACACAGCCCTCTCCCACACCTCCGCAATGAAGTTCACCAGGTGCCAGGTAAATTTCAAAAGCAGGCACACCCTGAAAAAACATAGACTGACTCTGAGGAAAACTGCACAGGGGCTGGGCTTGAAAGAACATTGTGTCTGCAGGAAAATAGAGTCCATTACATCTGCATTTTGACTGAGTCTGGTTTCAGGAAAACAGAGCCTGAAATCTCTTTATGAGGTTATAAGACATCAGACATAATTGAAAGTGGCATTGAAGAGTACAAATTAGCTACTCTATCACATGTGCCTAAACTACATTATGTGTATGACTGAGTCAACTTTATTTAAAAAAATATGTATTAACAGGTTACTGAAATATGATTGCCCCTGTAAGTCTGCCACAGTGCTTAGAGAAAGAAATTTAGCCATCAATATGTGACAAACATGTGCTGTAAAGCTTCTAAAAGAACTTTCTGCAACTTCCTCTGTACTTAAATATGTTAAAGAATGCATTTACATCAAAAAACAAAACAAAACAAAATTCTTCTTACACTTGCATCTCATGAAACCTCTACACTTCTTCTGATAACGTTTTGCTTTAAAGTTTTTTTCCTTGACTTAGATTTTTCTTGCCTTGTAACTCACTTGTGATAAAAGAGTCTGCCAATTGACTAAATGTATATGTCAGGGGAAGTTAGTAAGTGTTTTACTCAGGTCATGTGTAAACTGGAGCGAGCATCATGTTATGGATGATGGTCATTCCTGCCATGTGCTATATCTTCTTTAAAGAAAACAACAATCGGACTAGAGTTAGAAATCAAAGAATTATGGATCATGAAATTATATTTATATTGTATTTCTAAACAACTGAAATCAAAACACAACAATCACTTGATATGTCTTTTTTCCATCTCACATGTATGAAGCATTACATACTGTATCTACACAGTATGATTTATTTACATGGGGCTTTATGGGTTAGCTAAGTTTGCTCCAACTGGTCGCCTGTACCTCAAGATTCGTCGAGCAGGGGAGGAGTAGACGGTATAACGCCTAAAAGACAGACAGATAACACAGACAGCACAGGACACAGGACAGGTATCCACAGACAGGTGAGCAACACACACAAATAATGTTTAGGTAGAAGGGAAATCGAGAGATGTAAAACTGGAGGAACAGAGAGAATTCATTTGTGAGATACATGCACACACTGAAAACACACAAGAATAGCGACATGAAAGAAATTACAGTTGGCATTAATAATGGATTTAATGTTGTCTCAGAGAGGTGAGATGTTAAACAGGAGTGTCTGGCCTTCCATCTGCACTTTAATCGATTGAAACAGCAGATCTCTGGGGAGGAGAGCAAATCTTATCGCTCATTGTTGTGTTTCATTTTGGCTCATATTGTCTTTTAAAGTGATGTCCTCTGGACTACAATGACAAACAATGCCAAACAGCCTTAAATGACGGCAACGCTTACTGAAATTAAACATTTATACACAAAATATTCACCTCAAAAAGCACAGAACAGAAGACCAATATCTGTAGGCGTCAGCTGGTTAAGGCCAAAGGGACACTGTGTTTGCGTATCAGTGATTACACTGGAAATTACATTTACACAGGCCTCATATCTTAAATATGTTATGGGTTTGCATTTAATTGTGCATTTTTGCTCTATGAGTTACTTTGTAGTGGCCTTTTTTTTATATAAGATTCATAAATAGATTTCACTTTACCAGCAATGAAGATGATTTTGAATTTTATGAATGTCCAGAAGAAAGCAGGAGAGGAAACACGAGAAGAGAATAGACGGAGCTGAAACATGGAGGGAATAAGAAGAAAGAGGGTAAAAGAAAAATGGGAAGAAGAGCAGGTCATAAGCATAAATGAGAGGAGACGAGAATAGGAACAGAAGAGGAGAGTAGGAGAAGAATATTGTAACAGAGAGCGGTAACTCACGGTGACTGAATGCTGCTGATGGACGACCTGCGAGAGAGTGCATCTCGATTTTGCTTTACAAAACTGTACATGCAGAACAAAAACAAAAGAAAAAATGAGACACACATCTGAAGGGGAGAGGTGGACTGTCAATCAGTCTGTGTGTCCACCTGTCCCCTTCTGTTTTAACAGTAAATGACAAATCTGTATAACTACTTCAATAACACAAGTAATAAAGACAAAAAAAGAAACTGAGAACCATTCAGGAGTTTCATTTCAAAACAAGAAAAGAAGAAAGTTAATAGTTTTCATGTATTTAGCTTGTAATATATATGTATATAAGTATGTATATTATTTCTAATATTTTTTCTAATAGGAATTTTTTTCTTGTAGTCTAGTTATTTTGCAATGAAACCCTGAGTTTCACGCATTTCAAAGTACAAATTAAAGTATTGTGGGGACACTGAAAATGGTGCAGAGGACCACATAACAGTGATGAGAGTGATCGCAAATTACAAAAGTTGACTGATTTACAGAGCAGATCATCTCCTACAATCTAATTGACCTACTTCTGTTTGAAGGGTGTGGCAATTAAGGAGCAAGTGACAATCAAAGTGATAAATTTGTTGGGTTGAGAGAGATGGCAGGAGTTATCTGATGACTGGAGTCATCTGTGTTTAATACAGACATCACTGTTGGAAATGTATTAAAGAAAACAGGAACTTCTGACAGTGAAGAATAAGGTTTTAGTGTATCTTGATCATTAGCCTCATACGCTAGCCCGCCTGCGCCTCTCTGGGTTGCTTAATAGCTTTCAGTTTCTCCAGGGCATATAAAAAATACATCTATAATGATGTTCTTAATTGGAATCTGTGCTACAGTAATGTATCATTTCATTAATTCTGCAAATGATTCTTAAAGCTAGCGTGATGGTGTTTACAATAAGTGTTCGAATACAGTTGCTCTATTCATGAGGCCTGCAAAACCTGCTGAATGCATTTCCTCCAAGATTATTTTTATATATCTCAAACTGAGTTGATTGTGTTTAAATCTGTGTTGGCTCACTCTTCTCCACACTGCTGCTACTACAAGCGGTCAGAAAAGCCCCAGGGTACATTTAATATAGTGTATAATTTATCTGTTCATCAATATATTGGACTAGAAGTGGCTTGGTAGACCAATTCAACAGGATACCATAACACTGAGTATCTGCCATTATCAATCATCTTCCTGTCAGTTTTACTACTTTCATCTACTCAGTGTACTTAACATTAGCATAGACCTTTTTGGTCTATAACAAAGGAGACATTTCTAAATAAGTACAATGACTTGTACAATGACTAGTACAATGAAAATGCTGTTTTTGCTGCATAAAAAATTAAACCTAAAAATTGAACATTAAAATTAAACCACTTGTGGAAACTAGCATATATTGTTGATTGAAGCTTCCTTAATTGCCTCTACTATTGAAGAAGGTAGACAATGGAGCATGATAGACAAGAAAACACTACAGGCGAACTCTCACAATGGGAGAGAATGAGGAGAGGTCCAGAGCGCACACAGATCAAAGTATTTGCACAGATATTTCTAACTGAGAGGAAAGAACATACAGAAGGACGACACGTTGAATGACAAAGGGACATTTTTATCCGATGTGGGAGAGAATAGAGCTGCTGTTGGAATGACAAGATGCTCAGAAACTTACGCAGCGATCGAGATGTTGGCTGCTGACATGGGACTCACTTCCTTCACCTCCAATGCCTTCTGCAGAGCAAGCTTCTTATTGGCTGCCTCCTCCTGTTCCTCTTCATCCTTAAGCCAATGAAAGGAGACAAAGCAAAAAACTGTGATGAACTAGCAGTTTTCTTTATGTTTTACTGTAAAGTAAAAATAAAAAAGTTAAAGTACAAGTTAAAAAATAAGTACTACAATACTACATTTACAGTGTACAGTACTTATACATGTACAGTGTGTTTTGTACGCCAGATTAACAGTGTTTGAGGGCCCACCCACCTTGGTCAGCTCCTGTGCATTGGCAAGGTTATCAACAGCGATAGCCAAGAAGACATTCAAGAGGGTGTCTGAACATAACTCAGGAGAAAATACATCAAATAAAACAAAAGCAAAACAAACTACTGTATAATTAATAAAACGAGGTAGGTAGCCCAGTTGCTACACTTTTCATTATGTGCATGAGGAAAATTAGTATTGCCTTTTGTTTATGGTATCAGACAGCTGCTTTCAAACTGAGTCTCTCTCCCTATGGCAGCTCAAATAAAGACACATAAAGCCTTCTAGGCTTTATAAGGCAGGAAACCTCCACATTAAGGTATATATGAAAAACCAAACCAAACAATAAACAATTTTCTTAAATTCTTTCCATCATGGGATGAAAGTAATTTTGATCCCACTTCTTCTCACACAAACACACTGTGTTAATGATGTCTAATGACGTCAAAGAGGATACAGTTTCCAAAGAGTGTGAGGACGATGAAGTAAATGGAGGAGAACATGCCACGACGAACGCCTCCTTGAGACTCGATCCCGTGGTACATCACAGTGTTCCAGTCCTCACCAGTCAGGATCTGCGGAAGACAACGATAAAACCCAGGACACAGGTTGTCAGGTACCGTGCAAATCTCACAGATTGTAGAATTAAATTACTTTAAAGAATTAAGGGTTATCAGCAGAAACTAATTGAAGGATTATAAGTGATCTCATTAAGGGACAGAAGGTACAAGTCATTCCCCCTCTAAGATTTCTTTTTCCATAAAGTCATAATTCTCCCATTTATTCAAAACGTGTGGCGTACCCATATGTATGTGTTAATGTGTATGTGTATAGCATCTTACCTGGAACACAGTTAGGATGGCTGCTGGGAAGGTATCGAAGTTTGTTGTTGGTGTCTCATCTTCAAAGTTAAACCTAAAAAGATTATAAAAACAGTGTTACAAACAGACGAACAACAAAATAATATATAATTGTACTGATCGTAATGGCATCTACCTGAAGTCCAGGAAATAAAAGGAAATGAGATTATTTTTATATTGGAATTAAAATTTTAAATCTTGCATTATTAATGTTAGGAGACTCATTCACACCTTGAGCCGCAGGTAACCATATTCTTTTACTGCTTGTCTGTAACGCTCTTACATATTTGCACTTCTGTACTTGTGAGGACTAACAATGACATAATGCATTTCTTTGTAACAACTTACTTTTGTTGCTTTGTCTGTTTTGTCAGTCGAACATAACAGTGTACTGTAAAATTTAGTGAGTGCAATGTTGACAAAAATAAAAGATTATGACAAATCTTTGCCAAAACTTAAACTTAAACAAAATGTAAACTTTATACACAAAATCATGTCTTAACCCTCAAACGCCCCTTTGAATGATGTGGGCACCAGGCAGAATGTCCAAAAACATCTAAAACTCAAATCAGCCCTCACAAAAATAGAAGTACAACACACACATGAGATTACAGGAAGTTTTACACAGCTCCCAGTATTGACTAGAGCATTATAGATAAAGCTGTTTTGTATTGATAACACTGTATATGAGACAGAGGGAGAAGGAGAGAGACATGCAGCAGCAGGAAACACTGGGTAGTCACAACTCTGTCAAGTGTCAAGTCCAAAAGACACTGCCTCTGCAGCATATGGCTGCATCATGTGACATGTCATATGCACAATATGATATGATGTGTGGACCAAGGATGTTCTGTGTTCTCTCTTTATTCCTGGCCTGGGGAACAAACCTTTGCTCACCAGGAAAGATGTGCTTCAAAAATACTTGTATAATACTGACACTGCTGATTGTAGACGTCTGGGTATTTTAGTTTTTCCTTGTCCACTGTGACAACTTTAACAACACAGAATAAGTTGACAAGTGAATAAATCAAGGTAGCCTAGACATGCCAGGAAGCCAGTACAGCAACCGGATTGTAAAATGCTGCCTTTCTGAGGTGTCAGTACCACAAAACTACAACTGTGTGAGAAAAGTTGGTATAAACAGAAAAAATAGCCATTGTGACATGCATCCTACAGTGCCAGTATGTTTTGGGCTCAATACAACAGATTTCCTGTAAGGAAAGTTGAACACACTTCAACAAAGGGAAAAAAAACAATGACAGAAAACACACAGGGTCAGATACAGAGATTTAAAATGAAGAGGAGGGTTCACTCTTTACTAGTTTTTCTCTTTTGTTTAACAAAAACTGTTTTCATACAACATCTTTAACAGTTTTTTTCCATTTTAAGGATTCAGTTTTTTGGACCCAGCACTAGCAGGTTTACACAATCTTTAGATATTAAACTCAGTCTGATTATATAAGCAGACTTTCAAATTTAATAGGAGGGTCCAGCTTAATATAACCAATACTTTCAACTGTCATGCACATTTTCCACATAAACTATAACTCAGAACTTTCAGACAGCCCCCAAATGACCCAACAAACCTGCCAAAACCTGAATCCGTGGTCTTGAAACTGAAGAAGACAATGAGAGAATGATACAGAGATGTATAAGGGTGTGTTGGTCATTCAGCTGAAAAAAAGCCTACATAATGATCATTCCTAAATTCCACTGTCATTTTTTCTTTTAAATGATGACAACACATATTTCTGTTTGGACAGAAGAATGAAATATTAGAAGGTGAGGTCAAAAACAAAACAGCCCACACACTTGTGAGTTAGAAGACTTAGATCCACATTTTCTTTACAGTGCAAAATATTGTCTTACATGCTGTTAATCACATTGTTCTACCATCAGTTTTAATGGTGATGATACCAATATGTACACCACTTGTTCCCCTCTTACGTAGACTCGTATTGAATCTTCACTGTCTTTGAGGCTTTCTGCTTAACCTTGATTAAAAACAGACTTGTTTTAAATGTAGATTCATTCTCTACATCTCTGTCTATTGCAAATACCAAACTGGCATTGCCACAGACAATACAATGGTATGTACACCTGAAGGGAAAAATGCATAGACTCTTTGAGGCATTGTCACAACAAACCGCCCACTGAATCCCATATACTTTATATTCTTGAGATACTGAGCATCTTAGTGTCAAACCACTCCCTGATAACAATAAACTACATCCAATATGAACACACAATATCAAGGTGAGAGTAATTTAGCATAACACAGCCTGACAGAAAAACTGACATTACACAACCCAATTAGGAAAGATCCATGCAAGAGATTATGAATAACACAGGAAGCAATACTACAGATATTGACCCAAAAGAAATGTATGAATGTGTTCAAAGATTTCAAATTGAAATGCCATTATGAGCATGACATCTGCCTTGTAAAATAGTTAGACCAAGAAGAAAGCGAAACAAAAACACAAAAAATAAAAGGGGATAAAAGAGAAAGGGGGTCTGTAAATATGTGTCTTTAGTCAGTCCAAAGACATGCAGTCAGGTTAACTGGAGAGTCTAATTTCCACATAGGTGTGAGTGAGAGTGTAAACGGTTGTCTTTGTCTTTACATATGTGGCCCTGTGATGGACTGGTGACCTGTCCAGGGTGTACCCTGCCTCTCTCCCATATGATAGTTTGGATAGCCTCCAGCACACCCCCGACCCCTACGGGGACTAAGCGGTTCAGAAAATATATGAATAAATGAATGAATAAATACTACCAGTGAACATTTGGGACCTGATTTACTAAGATCCCACACAGCAAGTACTACATTGTTTGCACATTGCTCATTTTGCGGGTGATTTACTAAGAAAACTTGCGTGATTGACTATGGGTGCAAACAGAGTGGAGGAGGTCGTATTTAAATAAGGTCGTATTTAATTGAGTGAGTAAAAATGGAAGACGCTTATAATCACTTAGATGACCTATAGCAACCAAACCTCACTATAACAAGAAGAAAAAACTTCCCTAAGTCTCTGGAGGCAAGCAACTGCATAAAAGTCACATTTGGCCTCATTTAGTTTCTTTTGTCCATGGCCCAAAAATGCGTTTGTCGAAGTGAAGAATGACTTGTCGATGATGTGCTGCAACTAATATAACTTTGTTGTTCTGCCTGTGGTTGAAGAGGCACGATAACTCATTTAACCCTCATAACGCCGAAGCCCATACACTGATAAAAAAAATCCTGCCTGATTCACCTAAAAAAATTGAGGCAACTAGCGTAAATAAACATTAAAATAATCCTAATCTAATAAAAATGTATGGCAGCCATTAACAGTGTGTTGGGAGAAACTACTGACCTTCAGTGAAAACTCTAAGCTAATGCTACTAGCTAGGTAGTTAATATAGTCGAGCTAACGACAGCTAATTAAGCTAGCGCCATTTCAATAACATCCTGTCACTGACATTAATATAATTAAAGTTGTAAGTGTATCATATATAAAAATATTTACAGAGCAAGGGAGTTATGGTACAAACACATTTCTTGTCCAGTTACATGAGCTCACCGATGTCCAAGCAGGCAGTGATCAGGAATAAACCAGTTCTGACCAGTTCCTGATTCATTCCTCAGAGTAAATACAACAAGATAATTGTTTGTAGAATGGCTGTACTTAAAATGACAGTCTGAGGTTACAAGTAATATAACCTCAATAATAAGTATATAATAAAATAATAAGTAAATGTATCTAGTTAAAGACAAAATGCAAAATGTGCTGTGTTTAGAACAAATGCAGATTGAGTTCATAATTAGATATATTCATGTAAATGTAGAAACTTAATTTTATATTGTTCATTTCAAAGAATCAATTTTTTCATTTTGCATACTTATGAAGGCAAAGGTGCAAAATTCACAGCATAGATTATAATTCAATATAGTTGTATTGCTATATTCCATAAGGACTTAAACTTTTATTTTGTCAAGTGTCTTGAGAGCACTTAATAAACTGCTCTGAACTAAGCTGAAGTGAACATGACCACATGGCTTCTACACAAAAGCTAGTCTATAAAGAACTCATTTTCCCCAACCATTGTAAAGGGACCTGACTAGTCTGCACAGAGCCCTGACAGCAACCCTGTCCAACATTGTTGTTCACACCTTTGCCCCAACATCAATTTTAATTATGATGATGTACACCTCTAATTCCCTCTTACGTAGGCTCGTATTGAATTTTCACTCTTTCACTCATTGTCTTTAAGGCCTTGTTATCCATATTGTGAGCTATGGCACTTTCACAATGGAGGAAACTGTCTATTGCAAATACCAAACTGGCATTGCCACAGACAATACAACCGTATGTACACAGTAGGTAGGACCATAATAATAAAAGCCCTGTGAGTGAACAGGAGCAAATCCCTGCAGCCTTCCCACAAACAGCAGATTAATGCCCACGCTCTTGAAATGTGATGTGCAACAATCTCACATACTTTTGGCCATGTGGTGTTGGAAAAGAGCAGTATCAGCCAGCATGTATTGTTCTGGCTCTAATATGTACTGGAGGTGCATGATGATGGCGGTGGAAGCGAGGGAAGTGAGGTGGAGCACAGGGGGAGGGGAAAACAATTCAATAAGCTTTTTCTTCCTTGGTAAATCATCATCATTAGACAGAAGGGCAGTACGTTTGTCCTTCTGTCTAATTACTGCATCATCCACCCTCTCTCCACCCACTGCTCATCCCTTTAACGCTTTATGTATCAGATGTCAGCTTCTCCGTTTTCACTGCTTTTCTTCACTTTTCTCTCTGCCTGATCACCACTCTCTTGTCTGCTCTCTCACACTTCTCCCCCCATCCTTCCCTCTTTCCTTGAGGATTAGCGAGCGTAGTGCAAGGAGTGGCGGCTCGCTGCTGCGCCTCTGTGCGCCAACCTCTGTTTACTCTGATAATAGGGATTGGGAGCTTCCACATATCATCCACGGAGACTTCATTAAATCGATCCTGAAAACAGGAGTGATGTGAGGCCAAGCTCCTCCATGAGCTTTTGCCCTCATGCCCCCATATCTAATTCTTCAATCAAGAACAGCATGTTTACATTGTACAGTTGAATACACAGACACAGATCACACAGAAGCACATATTGGAGATAACCATATGACATAAGGGAAAAAAAGAGAAATATGCACTAGGACTGTGGTAAGACACACATTCTGCATCCCTAAGAATAGTCAAGAAATTAAATTGTCTTTCACCATATGACGACTGAATACAAAAAGGCATAACACTGTACAGTGTTGTACTAGTACTGTACTGTACTGGTTCTGCAGTCATGGATCTCGTAGGTCTTTGTCATTATTTCACAGATAATTTTAAATATTACAACAAATGAAACAAATTTAAACAAAAATGATGGTACTCCTTGGTACAGTTTGGCTCTGTCTCAGGTTTGAAGGATGCCTTCTCCATTTTCAGTTGTTTCCAGATGTTGATAGGATTCAGACCAGGGCTCAGACTAGGCCACCACAGAATAGTTCAATGTTTAGTTCTTAGCCATTCTTGGTAGTTTTAGCTGTGTTTTAGAGGACCCACGACTTGTAGCTAAGTCACTGGCTAAGTCACAGTAGACAGTGCGTTTCAGGCCTTCCTTGATAGTCTGGAGATTTTATTGTGCCCTCCATAGATTCAAGGCACTCAGTACCAAACACAGCAGAGAAAGCCCACAAAATAAGCCTCACAGTAGGTAGGTTTATCTTTTAATGAAATGATCGGTAAATGCTAACTCAAGAAATGTCATAAACAACTTGATTTTGCAAGATGCAAAATACTTGGAAGCAAAAAAGAGAGAAAAAAAGAGAAATCTCCCTTAAAAGTGATTGTCACGGTCCAGATATAAAGTTGTATGACCACTAAGCCTGCGTGCGAGAAGGTTGGATCTATCCTGTGTCTGACAGAGTCACAGTTAAACAGCAAAGAATGTCTGCACCTTTAAGACTCAAAGTTTCAAAGCAGAAACTACAAAAAAAATCATCATTCTATTGCAGTAAATCCTGCACATTTACTTTGAGCGTATCACTTTTTTTCAGTCAGTGATGTCCTGTAAGTCTCAGCAGGGAAGTGGCCCTCTGCCTCAAGCTGTTTATCTTTCAATTCTCACAATTTCACCAGGAGATTACTTTTGGTGTTTTGAGAGAAGAAACATAATCTCTGAGCCAAAAATAAAGTCAAGATACAACAGAGCAATTCCTCTTCTTAACAAGCCATATAATCTTCTATTTAGGGCTGAACGCCTATTTTCATCAAACAGCTATTTTGCCTGAGGAGTGGTTGTGTTTACTTTGATTTTGATATAATTCAACATTTTCTGAAGTATAAAGTGGCATTATTTGCAAACACAACAACAGTAAGTCGATTATTTTTAAAGGAATTCAAGATTCTTCAGACATGCAATTATTCGACACCTTGGGTACACTGGTTTTTACATTAAAAATAAAATGTATGACCAAAGAAGCATGGATGTTGGTACAGACATGATTTGCAGAGAACAATGTGTTCAACCTGATGTGCTTGGCTGGCTGAAAGCACCATGTGGACGTCAGACTCATCTCACACTTGTCCATCACCAGAGAGTGATGTGATGCTAATGATGGTGCAGACTGATGTAAGGCTTGGCGCCATGGCAACAGCCTGCTGCTTCAAAGACATCCAGTTGTGGGGTGGTGTTAGCGAAGTATGTTAGGTTTAGGCTGATGCAAATTCATGTGAATGTGACATTTCACTTGACAGTTAACTCTACTGGCCACAGCAATGGCAAGTGTAATAATGAGACTACTTAAAGCATTCAATACATTTAATTAAAGGTTATTAGTCTTTTTAAGAATGACTAATTGCCATTCATAGCACAGATTTTGACTTAAATATTTTTGATCACTGTTTAACAAAAATAATCTGAATGAAACTACAAAAGGAGCAAACATCTAACTTTCAGGACATTCAGCAAGAATAGCTGCATCATGCTGGAGGGGTCTTACTAGTGTGTGTATATATATGGTAAAAATGTTCAATAGGAACATTGAATATTAATTTTCTTTGCAATATTAGAGGCATATTTGTTAAGTAAACTCTAACAAACAGGTCAGACAACAATATCAAATTTAAGCTAATGATACCAGTCCACTCTGCTCCATCCTTCAGATGCTTGTTAGGTTCTTACAAATAATCCTGCATGTTTATTTATATGGTTAAGGTTTAGCAAAGTTTAGCTAATTTAAACAAAATGGTTCAGTTCAGGACACTAATGTTGACTAATAGTGAGGGATGGAAAGCAGCAGGAGGTCCCGGTGTCAAGTCAGACACTTTCTAGCAACAACCATCAAACTTGAATGCCCTCCCAGAGTGACAGGGGTTTAAAATGCACTCACCTTCACTATTACCTCAAAATAAAATGGATTCGATAGTGTGGAAGACAGTAAATTGTGTGTATGTGTGTATAGTCAGACAGGGCAGAGAGCCAGACTAACTGCAAGAAGCCCAGAATCATGAGGTGTTCCTGTCATTAGAAGACATAGAGCTCCTGCTGAGAGTGATCTCAAAGAGTGCAGTCCGTGCTGCTGCTGTGCCAGCTACATGCTGTGTCAACATGTCTGACACACAGTCACCAAGCTGGGCCAGGGATATCATGCAGGGTGGAGAGTCAGGTGGAGAGATGTGTGTGTACAGTATGTGCTTGTGTGAAGGGAAAGAGGAGGAAAGAGCGGTCAGAGAGCAGAACAGGTCAGAAAGATTACTCACTGTCCTCCAAAGAGCTGCATGCCCAGCAGAGCAAAGACCACAATGAATAGAAAGAGGAGGAAGAGCAAGCTGATGATGGACTTCATGGAATTGAGAAGGGAAACCACCAAGTTCCTCAGTGAGTTCCAGTATCTGAGAAAATGCAACAAATACAGAAAAAGAAGTGATTGATTTCAAAATATTCTAGGGAGACAAACAACTTTTGTTAGAGTTGAACAAAAAACATTCAAACAGGAAAAATGACATAAAGCTTGAGAAAAGACCATGGAGAGAAACAACCTGAGGAGGAAAGAGAGAAACAAACAGGCAGTAACAGCTGTAGGTGGCATAAAACAAACCGATGTGTCAGGAGCTACAGCTGCCAGTTTCAGTGAATCACAGGATTACAGATCATCTACAAAAGGACTGCCATCAAAGCCTAACATGTCAGTCCAGAGGGACAAAAATTAAGAAAGTCTTGGGTTACAGTTCTGCTGCAGCAACATGAAAACATGCATCTCCAGTAGGTTTTATGAAAAGTACCACAGAATAGTATGTTCTTCAACATTTTTATAAAACAAGTTACCTGCACTGTATGTCTGACTAGTCTATATTAGTATGTTAATAATAATAATAATTTGCAGGTGTCTCAGCACACTGATAATTAGCTCTGAGCATTAGTTCTGGCAAAAACAATACTGTAGACGATTAAAAGGGTAATTTTCATATTATGTATCCACATAGTCAGTACAGTAGGCTCTTTTTAATCTGTGCTCCAATCATCATTCACAGTTAAATTTGCAGTGAGGTAAACCTGCAGTGAGGTAAATATATTCCAAAGGTTTGCACAAGCGCTTGCTCTGCTTGTTTTATTGAAGGAGCAGGAGCAGGAGCATGTGGACCATATACTGTACTGTAGTACTATCCTAGTAAGCATTCTGCGTGACCAGCAATGATTAGAACTTAAGACAGACACATATTATACTTCTCATCGTAGAGCTGTGGCTAAAGAACTGAGGTCTGATATTTTTCAGTGAATAACAGAATCTTTTTTTTTTTTTTTTTTGAAATAATGACTGCTCATATAATTTGAGATGTGAAGACCCACAGGACAGGTTAGACTGGCCAGTCAACATCCAATGCTTTCCCTCTTGCACACTGCTCATACTGCGCCTTCGTGTCCTCAGACTCCAAACTTGCTCAGTTCAAATTCCACACTTCAAAATACAGATATCTGAACCTGTTTTACTTTACATCTGACAACAATTGTAAACAGTGTAGTATGATGGTGGTGTTGCGCTGTTTAACAGCTTTATGTTAATTGGTATCAATTTTGGCTGAAGAGCTAACAAGTGAGTTGATAAGTTAGTCAACAAAGACCCACCAATCTGACATAATCTTGTCAGTGCAAAGAATCACTCACTTAGTGACTTTGAATATCCTGAGTAGACGCAGGGCTCTCAACACACTGATACCAAATGATGCTCCTGGTTTAATCATGTCCCAGATCACCTCAAAAATACTTCCCACAATCACCTGGAGGAGAAATCAGAGGGTACAATTATCAGCTGCAGTTTCACAGTGTTTCAACAAGCTGTTTAAAACGGCTTTGCCTTAAACCAAAACCTGACCCGATTAGGATCCAAACAGAACTAGCACTGATGGTTAACATTCAGTATCTCTCTGTGTGTTACAGTCAACAGTAACTTACCCCAAAATCAAAACAGTTAAAGGAGGAGTGGAAATAGTTCCTTGCTCCAAGGCCGTACATCTTCAGTGACATCTCAGTCAGAAACAAACCCAGAAACACCAACTCTGCTGTGTCTGTTTGCAGCACAGAGTAACAACATCAGGAGAAACTAGTTTTATTGGCTGTCAACGTCAGTAAGTGTGTATGAGCATAGGTGTGTAGTTGTACGTGTGACTTACAGAGGGCCCTCGTAAGCCATTCGGGTTGGTCATAGTGGACTATGGCCACACACAGAGTATTGAGTCCCACCACACACAGAACGATCCAGTAGAAGCTCTGGGCTTTCACCATGCGTCGGATGAAGAAGCGGATCCTTTTCTCCTTACGCCGGAAGTAAGAGGAACTGTCCATCTTACCGCTTTTCACACTGGCTCGACCGAACGGGGAGCCAGGAGGAGCTGGGAGCGATGATGACGAGGTGAGAGAGGAAACGTGTGAGTGTACAGAGGTTAAATATTTGTCACTGCTTCACAGTTTTCACAGTGAATCACTGTGTGTGTTTTCATTGCTTTCGTCCCGCTACTGCGATGAGCAGCATCCCCAGCATCTGCCCACTCACTAAGATGTTAAAACTACAGTTACTTTTCTGCTTATTAAGATTATCTTACATTTGCATAGAGACCACAGCTCCCTATAAGCCAGTCTATCTTAGACTCTTTAGTTTTACTAATGCTGCACCCCCTCCTAACTATTGTGTATTCATCTTGCTCTTCTTGGGTCAGTTTTCCCGAGTTACATCAGGATTACATTTGAGCCTCAGGTCATCACAATAGCAAAAATTAGTCTGCAACCAGAAGCATGGCAGTTTATATGGACAAGACAGTGAGTATGTGTCTAACTGAACTAAAGTAACAATGCTTTCCCAGGGGACAAAGAGAAAAGCATAAAATCACCTGAGCACACTTGAATTTTACTTGCAGCCCCTCATTTAAAAACATTCATACTTTTGCACTGTGCAATAAAACTGCAGGCATCATGTGTAAAACAAGTGAGATGAGACTCAATTTTACTGTGCAATGGATATTTTCTCCTGGCACTTCATTTATAGAAAACATTTATGAGATGAGATCAGTAGAAAAAAAGACACAACAAAATAGTTTCAATTACCATGCTTATGCTTATTTCCAACTCACAGACAAGCAATTACATGTTGTCTATGTGTGTACTGTGAAAGCCATCAATATTAAAAAGTTTCATTTTAATATGCTGCAGGTGATTCTGTATTCTCTGCTATTTTAACAGTGTAATTAGAAAAGTTAATTAGTCTTCCTTTCCCTCGAGGTGATATGCTTCTACAGCCAGAAGAAACCGCTTTAGGTCTCCAGATCTACATGGTGCTGAATCTGCTTCCATAATGTACATTGTTGAGTTTGTGTGTGATATTTAACAACATGTTTTATAAAGATGAGGTGACATGACATACAAGTCTGATAAATGAAGGCCAGTGAGTCACTGGACATGGTTATGTTCACTGTAGACAGGCTTTTACAGTGGCTTTTAACGTAAAGGTCAACTCTGTGAAGAGACAGCATGTGAAGGTCAGTGGTGATCTGCTGGTGGCCGTGGGTTAAAAAGATGTAAAGCTCACCAACAGAGGAGATGTCCGCGAAAGGATCTTCCCCCTCCTCAGCGCCAATCAGGTCGTTTTTACCTTTCTTTGCTTTGCCTCGTTTCAAGACTGTAAAGTAAACAGCACAGACAATAAGGCAAAAAATAATAATGTTGTGTTTAAGTTGGAAAAGGATTTATCGTGTCAGTCTTAAAATATGATGCAATAGTAGAGTAGGAGTGGTGGTTACGCCAAATGTATTCTTTAACATACAACCGTGAAAGTGAAAAAGTTAATCAAAGCCAGAAAAATAAGCATTTTAAAATTCTATTTCAACAGAACAACCATCACCCTATCATGAGATATACAGTATTTCAGTGTATGTGCATGGCAAAGTGAATGGGGTGAGCTAATTGGAAACTATGAATAGCAGACATCAGTCACATTTTTCATTTGGAGATTTTCTGCCTTCCTGCTCGAAGCCAGCCTCAAAATG
>OMLM01013921.1:3352-17207 GCA_900302695.1 Helostoma temminkii | reverse complement strand
ATATTAAATATCTTTTCAGGAAACTAGAGTTGTATCTGCATACAATATTTAAATGAGAGCAATATTATGTGATCTTTAATTTTCGTTTGTTTTGTTATTTTTTTGTTTTGTTTTGTTTTTTTTCACTGTGAAGCCAGAACGTGACACAGTAGGCTAATTAGGGCTGCTTGTAATTTGATGGCAGCCATTGGGTCGCCGGGAGAGACAGAGAAAATGTAATAAAATCACGGGGCATGAAATGAAGATTGCCACATTATCAACGAGGAGTAACCACCCCCACATTCTTCTGCTGCTACAACAGTGTCACTTCCCCACTGAGTGGCTCAGAGCTACTCACTGTGTGAGTCAATGCAAAACTTTAATGTCTTTTGTAGATGGCATTACTGCTAAAAGTGAGTATACAGTATACAGTTGAGACAGATCATATAAATATGGTACCTGAGTGTTGGTTTTGAGGTTTATTTATAAGACTGAAATGGTTCATTGTTAGGATTGATTGTTTTTTCTTTAGTCAGTCATTTTTTAAAAAATTACTGCCTTTTTCCTTTTTAAATAAATGTGGCAGCCATTGAAGAGCTTTATAAAGTGTGTGTTTATATGTGTGAAAAGTCACCTGGAAAAAGTTCCCGAGTACGTTCTGGTTAAGTACTGTATAGCTTTGAAAGCTTGAAAACAAAATAAAGTTTAAATGTAAATGATGATTTCATTTGTTTAAGGGAAAAAAGCTGTCCAAACCTGTCTGGCTCTATGTGAACTGGTTGCGCCACCCTTGGCAGCAAAACTGCAATCGATTGTTTGCGATAACTGTTAATTAGCCTTTCACATCACTGAGGAGGAATTTTGGCCCACTCTTCCTTGCAGAATAATTTTAATTCAGCCACACTGGAAGGTTTTCAAGGATGAACGGTTTAAAGTCATGCCACAGTATCTCAGTGGGATGTAAATTCGACTTTCATTAGGACACTCCAAAACCTTACTTTTGTTTTATTTATTTTTTTATAGTTTTATATTTTATCCAAAACTGTTGTGTTCTTTATGGTCAGCTTTTCCTTAACTCTCCCATGAATGCCATTTTTGCCCAGTGTCTTTCTAAGAATCATGAAATCATGAATGTGCTCTTGGAATAATTTTGGTAGGGCAGCCACTCCTGGGAAGGTTCACCAGCGCTTTCTCCATTTGCTGATAATGGTTCTCACTGTTGTTCGCTGATTTCCCAAAGCCTTAGAAATGACTTTAGAACCCTTTCTAGGCTGATACATGTCAATTATTTTGTTTGCCATCTGTTCTTGAATTTCTTTAGATTGTGGCATCATGTTTTGGTTTCTGAGATCTTTTAGCATGCTTCATGCTTGTCAAACAGCTTCTATTTAAAGGATTTATTGAATCAACAGGCAATAATCAGGCCTGTGTGTGGCAAGTGAAATTGAATTTGTTTTTTCTTTCCAAAAAATGTGACTAATCAGGCTTCATTCATGATTTAGCAAAGGAGAGGACAGGTTTCTTTTTTACCCTAATAAATGAAATCATCATTTAAAAACTTGGGTTATCTTTGTGCAATACTAAAAATGTGTTTAATGATCTAAATGATCTGAATCATTTGAGTGTGACAAAGGTGGCAAATAATTTTTTCACAGCACTATATGTGCAATGACATCTTTTGTCAGTGCCTTACATACAATTCTTTTAATAATAATTTAATATTCTGCAGCATACAAAACAATTGATTAGTAATATTTGATATATTTGATCAAGTCACTTCTGGTTGGTGACAGATTGAGGTGGAAAATGAAGATGATAGTTTGTGCTGGAGATCAATGTTGTGCCGTGTTCTACTTAAGAAAGTGAATCAGATCATCTGCTTTGTGCACGGGAACAACAATATAATACAAAATTATACAGAGAATTCAAAATATTCACTTTCAGTCAGCCTACAGCATATTAATACGTCCAAGCTTTCACTCTGGTTATTGTGACAACAAGATACATTTTGTGTATGTGAGGGAGAAATTAAATGTTAAGAAAAATTAATCAAATGACAGAATAATATGAAAGGATAATATATTATTTTTCTCTGCTTGGGTTTGCACTTTTCTGAATTGGCCTCCAGCATTCTAGAGTTGTGTATCAGTAGCATCCACCATGACATAAAGATGACATTGATGAGAGGAAATTTTGCTCAAGTCAAAAACACAGCTCCGCAGCAGCTGGCAATATTGTGATCATTAGCATAAGCTGAAATCATTTGCACTCCCTTCCCTTTTCCTCTGCTCTGGTTGTGATTAAAACATCAAGAAGGCGCGTGGACTCACTTTGGTGACATTTCCTGCCCCCGGGACTCTCTAACTGGGTACAAAAACTAGAATTTCATCATGTACTAGAAGGCCAACAGGAGCACTCCATCTAAAAAGTAGACTCCTCACTCATTTCAGTTAGATTAATATGTTGATGAAAAACAAAAACTCAAATTTTGCAAATCCTTCCAAATGAGTCTGTTTATCATGGCTAAGAAAACAATTCAGTGTTTTCTGTTTTTCCACCATAAGATTTTTGAACAAATAACCAGTAGATTTGTTTTTGTGGCGAGGAAAGTTTCTTCAAAGGCCTTTGGCTATTTTGTGCAGTGTTTGTGTCTTTAGTAAATAGAATGTCCAAATAGGTATTATAATAATAAAAAAAGTTAACCTGGCATACAACAACAACATGTTTGTTTGAGTCTGTATTGCACAGATCATGAAACACACTGTGTTAAATAAATGTAAGGGTCTAAAACGGTGTGGGCATGTTTGCTGCAGGTTCTGGTGAGAGGTTAATCAGTAACACATCCTTGAATTAAAGTCTTATTAGATGCCAAAACACTGTATTGTGCTTTACAATCATGAGGTGGGATTATAAAGAGTTTTACAGTGTTACAGTGTAAGCCCCTATTAATATGTTTGTACATATTTGTTTGGCAAAAGCAATGCAGTGGCCTGGTCTGAAGCCTATGTGTCTTTTTTGTGCCATTGTATTGAGTTTACGTCATGCTCATAAATTTAATTGTTCAATGATTTCCATAAATTTTCAAATATTAAATATCTGTGGGTTAAAAATTTAAGTGTATTCATGTTTGAGTTGCCTTCAAACTGGACTTCCTGGTACCTGTAACAAGACAGTTTCCCTGTGATCGCCAGTGTTATTGATAGCTTGACTGCAGTCTCATTGTCTGAAGAATAACAAGGCATAAAGCAAAGCTTCAAGCCACTACATCAGCTGCTGGGAGACCATAGGTCCCTGGGATGTGGCGTCACTGGGGGAGGTGAAGCTATAAGTGGAGGGGTGGATGGCAGTTCAGGATGCAATGAAGAAAGAAGAAGAAGTGGGATGTAATGGCAGGGAGGATGGGGAGAGGCACTCTGCTTTTCTTTTGCTCCATTAGAGAGGAAGGTTTGAGCTGAGGGCAGATGTAACACGGTCATCAATCTGTGAGGTGAAAGCTGGGTTATGGTAAAGTGTATAATCCACAGAATACAACCCCTGCATGGACGCTACTCTGGCTTCATCCATCCCCCGGCTTCTGTACCAAAAGGGCATCTTTGTATGTATCTCAGGATATTAATTCATACATCAAATACATGCACTACTGCATTCACACAAATGCCTATGGCCCTTTTACATCACATAATGTTCTGTTGATTTATTTCCTTTGGTCAGTGCATGGTTTAAGGGGAATTTCTGCAAAGCTACAGTATATTTTAAACTTATAGTATATTTTGGGCCTCTTCAGATAGTAAAACAGGGATCACTTCAGAAAGACTACAATCAAAAACAATAACCACTGTTTACTACCCTATTTGCAATGACAAGAAGGGTTTGAGACATAAAAAACAATCCAACACAAGCTGAGCAACAGATCCATTATTACATCAAAGGATATTACAACAGAGTTATGCAACCTACATGCCAATTACATGTTACGTCAGTACAATTGTAAGGTGAACATTCAAAATACATTCCTGTTACCCCTCACCGTCCAAAGTGCATTTCACCATAGCCTGAGGCATACACTTCAATGTGCAAAGTGTAAGTCCCTCTATGCATTTGACACTTGTTGGGGCCCCAGGCAGTCTGTAGTTTAGATCTCTTGGAAATTAGCTCAGCAGCACCAAAAATCCTCTATTATCCTTTATAATCCTATATTAGGGGTTGTTCAATAACACATATTAAGAAGTCTTAATATGAAGAGTAATGAACAAGCAGAAGGCATAGTCAGTTTCTTCAATACTAGCTGCCAAGTTACATTCATGAAATATAGCACAAGAATGTCGACAAGCAGCAGTAAGATTGATGCAGCTAACATGAAGGCCATGCTCAAGCTAGGCTACACTGCCCTACAAAGCCAGAGGGCAGTAACCACACTTGCATTGGTTTTCACCTGGATTTTGTAGTTACTGCAAATTTGACGCTCCATTTTGTCTAAAATAACACATAGTTCAGTTAAGGCACTTTGTCACAAGATGGAGCAGGTGTTAGAAAGTCTGATTCAAGTCTTAACGCATTTTTGACCAAATGTGTAGTTATTGCGTAGTTACTACAGTCAGACCAGGGCTTCTTGAGAGAGCCAGCCATACATGAACATACATGAACTTGAGATTCATATATGGGAATCAGGCTAAAGATGAAGGAAAAGAAAATAACATGTTAAGACTAGATGGTTGCAGTATAAAGAGAAAGACCTGCTTGGATGTGTAGACAGGAAGACATACAATAATCAATGCCACACAAAAGGCAGGAACTGGAAGATCAAAAGGAAAGAAAAAGCCCAAAATAAAGAAAAAAGTACAGACTGAGAGAAAAAGCATTCTCAGATCACAGCAGCGTGGATCTGCAGCGCTTAGGATAATGAGCCAGAAAAAGCTACAGGAGATGTTTCTAGTGAAATGAGGAGGAACAAGGCGAAGAAGAAGGAGGAGGGAAGATGGCTCCGTAAGTGGCTCACAATGTAACACCGGTTAGCTGTTCTCTCCTGGGAGAGGGAACGGAGCAGCAGAAGGAATAAGTCAGGGAAAGGGATACGTGTTTAGAGAATAAAAAAGAGATAAATGGAGAGTGAAGGAGAGTAAAGGAAAAATTAAAGACAAAGACATACTTTAGGTTCAGTGTCTTGCCTAAGGACACTTTGACATATGACAGGAGGAGCTGGGAATCGACTGGTGGACACTTACTCTACCTTCTGATCCAACTATCACATATTCACATAACTGCAAAAACCAGCATCAGGCGCCACACAAACTGAAGCAGTCGTGTTTTGCAAAGCTGTCAACACTGTATTTTTGTACAGTGAAAATGGTACGTTGAGGTCATGTATTACAGTGTTTTTGTTTTTGAATTGAATCAAACATCTCATTTGTTTACTGTTCTGTTTTACTTTACTCATAAGGTCTTATGTTATATTTTCTTATATTACTGAGGGCCATAGTCCAGTATGTGAGGTTTATATCTGATTTACATAAATTATTTGGTTAAAAAAAAGCAAAGCTCTGAGTCAGACAGCCACTGTGGACCCAGACACTTTCCTTTTTCTTAGTTCTGCTTGGCTGGATGTCCCTCATCCTTTGCGGATTCTTCACATCAGGATTCTTTTTCTTTTGGTGTCCCAAGACTGTGTTTTTTAAAAGAAAAAATCATGCTTTACACTTCCCGAACAAACTAGCTAGGCGCTGGCTTTTATATTATAAAACTGTTCACATTTGGGACAGAGAGAACAAAGAAGAGCTTAGGTCCTACTGATGCAACTGTCTGACACACAGTGCTACAATATCCGCTTTGAATTGTTAAGAAAACGTGTTACATCACAAGGAATGAAACAACCAACACTAAATCATTTTTGTTTTTGTTATTTCCTAATTAGCTAAATCTGCTAACCCAACCTGTATGTAGCAGTAAAAATCGACAGTAAAACCCAAGATAAGCAAAAGTCAAGAATTACAATGAAAAATCAACTGTACTTTTTATGCATCAATTAATTTCAGATGATACAATATACAATATAATAAAAAGTACAAAAATGCAAAAAACTGTCCCTGAGGCACTATGTGTTTGCCTCACTTTGGACACTCCTTCATGCTGTAATTGTTTCAATATTAGCTTTACTTGCAAGTTAGTAACAAGTAATAATAGCTCATCCTTTCACGCTTGAGTTACAGGACACATGCATTTTTCCACGAATGTGATGAGCATGCTTTACTACATTAGAATACTTTACCTCATCCGATCAAAGAGACTGATATTTGTACAGTATAGTTACCTCCATCTTATGTAAATGAGGGCAATTAAATAAGCATAAACAAGCAATTAAAACTACATGTTGCTTTTAAAATGTGTTTTTCTTTGTTATTATCTGCTATTTTTCTAATTGTCTTTTTTTGTGTTCTAGCACTTTGTGATTATACAGTATTTTGTGTTTCCAAATAAACCTAAAGCTATAACATTCAACATAGAGAAACAACTGAGAAAGAACCAGTCTTCTCCTCCCAGTCCTCCATCTCCCTGCTCTGCTGTGCTCTGTCTGAGTCTGCTATACTCCAAGATGCTCTGCAGAGCACTTCAGCTAGTCATTATGAGTTTGTAGTAAATGAGGACGCCCAAACTTACTAATCAAGCAGAAATACTTATGATAATTGCCTGATTGGTTAGAAGAGCAACCTTAGCTCAGAAACATTTGGAAGCAAATATGTTTTACCTGGTTTGTCACATGATGCTGCTGCTTTACCATCCACAGAAAACCCAATCTGTCATATTTACACTGAGGTTGACCTCTGTTTACCAGTTCGCCATCTCCACTTTAAGTCTTCTATCTATCTCACACATGTCTGAGTGTAATATTAAACATGACCTAATCTAAGGTTTGCAGACCATGTAAGTGTAAAATAATTCTGTAAAGTAATATGAAAAATCTGACACAGTAAAATTAAAGATAATAACTCTCCATTCCATTACTAACTACCTTAAGGTGCTCGACAGCAATAACCCAATCCTTCACATGTTCCAGAGCCACTGCATGGTGGATGTGTTGCTGTATGAATGTATGCAAGGTGAGCAGGCACAATAAAAATAAATCCTCTAAATAAATTATTCATAGTTCAACAAGAGTTTAAAACATCCCTAGTGTTTCCTACATGCTGGGATCTTTCAAGTCCGATATAAAGTATGATTTTCATAACAGTGTATCCTGTAAAAGCTGTGCACCAAAATGACCATCAAGCAAACAAACTCCTCAAACCCTGTCACTAAGAAGTGATAATTGCTGCAGATGTAGAGATGTAGAGACAGAGACTCACATTGTAGAGGATGTCTACCCAGCCCTCCATGGTGATGCACTGGAACACAGTAAGCACTGCAAACAGGATGTTGTCAAAATTGGTGATACCAAAGTTTGGTCCCGTCCAGTACTCTCTGCATTCAGTCCCACCGGGACATATCCTGGCTGGGGGATCCAGACCACAAGGCCAGTCTGCAGCCCTCTCACCTGACCAAAAGACAAGTACAAAGATAATTAGTTTTCATATTCATATTTACATTTTCACAAGGGCTCGCAAATTTAACCACTGCTTCTAAACATTTGTTGGATGGATGATAAGGATTCATGTCAAGTAATATTTGATGCCACTAAAGCAATTGGAATGATTCAGATACAGATTTTGTATGTGTAGCAGTCACAGCAGTGCAGACAGAATGTCCTTTGCAATGTTCTCCGGCTCCTTCATACTGCTCCAGTGTGCCTCATTATTTCCTAACAATCAGTCATCATTCATGCAGCCAACACTTCTAAAGGGAACCTCAGAGGGGCATGCCTCCTGGGTATCCTGCCCACCTCAGCTTATATGCCTCAATGAAGACCATTGACTTTGTGATGGTGTGGTCTGCAATTTCTATGGCTTCTGATTTGATGTCTTTCACTGCTCAGCAGGTGACACTAGTTCATAGAACTTTTCATGATGCTGCAGATCATGACTGATCAAACAAATAAGACTTTACATCACAGCAAGAACCTCCACAATGTGTGTATGCTCAATAATATGATATGCTGTGTGAATTGATTTTAGAAGAGTTAAATATATTCCTAGTGATTTCAACAAGCTGAAACAGCTGCTCTATTAAATTTGTAACATCAAAACTTTTGAAATGTGCATGTGGGACATGGTTTTCTTGGACCACAATGAATCCAAACCCTGATAAAAAGTTGCAAACAGAAACAAAACTTTGTACCAAATCACAGTGACTAGAAGAACTGAGGATACATGTCTGGCAGGGAAATTAAAAAAGAAAACTAAAGACACTGTAACTCTAATGTAATTAAAAGTATAACCTAATTAACAGCAAAACTGAAAACTATTGTACCAAGTGCACTTGGCATGGGTTTGGGTTGTGTAAGAATAGGGTAGGGTCACAGTTTGTTACTTTAATATCAGACCTGGACATGCTGATATACAGGCTCTCATCCCCACTGGCTAAATCAGTCTGAAATCTCTGTTGTATTCTCAGTTTATCTGACATATTTCATTCAAACAACTGAAAGCAGACAGCTAAATCTTCAGCTTCCAGCAAACCATACACCACATTGGCTTAAAGTGCCTGAGTCAGGATGTTGGTGATGATTCTTAAGCTTTACACACGCACCTTACTGTGGTAAATCCAATCCAGATGTTACTCTTAGCAATATCCAGAGTCGTATAGGATGGACACAGCAGGTCAAGATAAAAATGATGATACAGTATATCCACATTTAATCAGTGATACACAGTGTAAAGTTTTTACACACATTTCTTGAAATCCTGCAAATTGTTTTTCAAACAGAGCAGAAGAGCTAGAAAGTAAACAGCATATTAATAAAACAAATATGCAATAATACTTTCATCATATAAAGTATTCTGTATTTTAATACAAATTACTTACTTTGTTGTCATTTACATATTTTCTGTTTCTCGTCTAAATCGGAATAAATGAGTGGTCACATAGAAAAGTGTTTTTGCTGTTTCACTGCCCAACAGACCATGACAGTGTCTGAGCAGGCTTATGTCACAATTCTTCAAAAGATCTTATGTGAGTTGAGGCCAAAGAAAACAACGTTTTCAGGTTTACTCAGCTTAATGTGAAAGTGCTCAAAAACAAACATGTCCTAACATCTATGTACTTGAGTTTCAAGTATTATGAAGCGACAGAGATACTGCAGAAGCAGAGTACATAGAGGCTGCTGAGAGTTTGTTTGAAGGGTGCATTGGCACACAAGTCAGCAGACTGGGATCAGAATAAAGAATCCATGTGCTGAGTATAGCAGATGCCTTGCGCACCCAGCCTTTCATGAGGGATAGCGCCTCGATCACAAACTGTGCCAGGACTTAATGATGATATGCAGAGCCAGATTGCACAGCCAACATCCCCCTGGTGTCACTCCAATACAACATGTCCCTTCCTTCCCACTGACAGGTGCTGTGTCAGCCGGACTCAAAGTGCCCACAGATGATATGGGAACATCTAAGGTCTCTGTTTCTACTGAGTGCAGGCCATTAATGAAATTAGACTCATTATTTAAGTTTTGTTTTGATTTCAAGGTCTGTGCTTACCGGGGAATATCTTGATTAAAAATCTAAATAAAAAAAACAATTACGCTTTTAAAAATTCCATCCATCAACTGAATGTTTTTTAAAATTATTAGGATATTTTTTTCACAGGGCTCTGGACTTTCAGTGTCATGTTACTGACGGTAAATATGCAACATATTTATATTTCATGTGCATGTGATGCATGATATCGACAGCCAATGTTTCAGTGAACCATTATCAATGCAGTATTGGTGCAGATGTTCAGTGCAACGGGAAAAGGAAGAGTGGAAACTCATCTGTTAACATAAATCACGAGTTTGTTTATAATTTAATTAATGCCACATGGGAAATTATCCAGTTCAATCTCTCTGTTGTGTTTTGCTCATTGCAATATGTTTATTATTTACCTAAAGGCCTACCTAAACTCTCAGCAGACAGAATTTAAAAAGAAACCAGTACAAAGAAGCTGAGTCCTTACACAAGTTCATGCTCTTGTGATGAAACACTAAACATTCTGTATACAGTAAACATACTGTATGTAACACATGGTCCTAATGGTTTTATCAAGTGTTTCTTTTTACAACTCAATAATTTATGCATACAAATGAATGCACACACACACACACACACAGAAAAAAAAGCACAACAGCAGTCTCCATGTAGAGAGTTGTTACCAGCGCTCTGCTTAATCAAACCCTGCTGCGTGTCTGTGACTAAAATAACTCAGTAACACACGTAGTGTACATTAGCATGCTGTCACAGCTGCTCACACCATCATGAGCACCCTGATTGGTTTGACATACACACCAGCAGACTGACAAATACACATATTTTACAGCTGGCACAACCAATAACCCTCGAGTCACACCTTCACACTCTGTACAACAGCAACAGTAGGGAAATGAAACCCTCTCATAATTTATTTTAGTGCACGATGGGTAATGACAGGCAACAGAGAGGAGGATTATTATCTCTGCTTTTTCTGACTCTTTTTATTTTCTTACATAAACAATATACAAGTAATTTTGGTCTCATATTGATTGTATAGTAGCCTCTACATTTATTTTACTCACTGTACTAATATCAGTTGTCTGACATCGCTTATTTCTTTCAGTTAATTTTCATGGTTTCCTACAGTTTAGTCCCACACATTAGAGTTACTGTCGCTATAACTGCTAAGGCTTCAGGTCTCCTGTGGTACATTACCAGTTTAAAATAAAAACAGCGACAGACTTCCCACTTCACATGCTTGTTGTTTTAACAATAGGCACTAATGTCTGGATGGGAACAGTTGATTTTGTTGTTGATGGCTACATGAATGATGCAATGCTCAAGCACCAGCTGATGATCCAGCTGTACAAAGCCAGTCAGTCCTTGGATAATAAGTACAAAAAGGAAAAATAAAAGCTCAGTCTACTAGATGTGGTTATCTAATGAAATGCTTATTTAGTTTAAAAGTAATGCTGGTTTAGTTTTTTAGACTGAAGAAACTTTAACTATTAATTCTAAGGGGAAATTTCTTTATTATAGCTGCTCTGTGCTCAATAACAAAGGAAAAGCAAAAGAGCCACACCATGCAAACAAATTAGACATCCATCAGTGAGAATGGAAAGTCTAACGATGAAGAAAATGAGGTCCAGTGAATGGTAAAGATAAAATGATATACTGCACTGTAAGTTGTAATGATGTGATAAAAATGAAAATAGAAAGTTATCAGTGCAAATATCATGATAAATAAATAAATAAATCATGATAAAGTGCAGTCATAATATGGTCCAGAGGAAACTGATAATTCATTTGATAGTGTGTATTGTATGTTTACCATTTGTCATTTACAGCTACGGCTGACTGAAGGACAATTACCTTGAACAAAAGAACGTGATGTTACCAATTAACTGTAACACAGTGCACTAAAGTGTGAAGACTATTCAATTTCCTATAATTAGTACCAAATATATAGGCTTTTTCAGAATCCCTCAGCTCTGACAGATAATAACACTGACTTGATGCTGAGTTTGGTTTCAGTCATTGCAACTGAGTCTACTTTCAAGATTAGGGCAAGAAAAATAAACACAATGGCTACCTGAAAGAATATTTACATAGGCTGAAACTCTACAGCATGACTTAGAAAATAAATGAATGTTAATGAAGTAAAAAAGATTTGCATTTAAGTAGATACATTCAAATGGGGAAGCTGCTCAGAGCTTATTATTCCTAACAATCCTAACTAGTACACTTATGTCATGTAGGAGAAAGATAAATCTAGTGAACTACAACCTCACTAATATCATCTGAGTTAGTAATTGATTAGGAGGCTGAGTGAATATGCATAACTACTGAGTTACAGGAGAAGCTATCAGTCATAATCTCAGCACTGTGGTAATTCATCAAAATCAAGTTATGAAAAATGCAGAAAGTCAAAAATTCTGCTGTGCGATTGTTTGCTACATAGATATTGGCCTGCTGCCTGCTGCCATTGTAACTGTATGGCTAATAAATCTGTACAAACTTATGAATCATTCATGTATGGTTGCATTAAAATGCAGTGTGATATATGTTCTCATCCATAACAAATACAGAAACACAGCTGAAAGAAAAAAAAAGTTTTTCTTGGCATTGACTCTCTTGATAATCAGTGTTGTCATACAAACACGCTCCGCAGCCAAGCTGTTGTTCTCACCAGTGTCGTTTCTGAAGCAGGTGGTGTGGAATTTGCCCATGTAAAACTCCACCCCGATGATGGCAAACATCACAATGGCGAAGAAGAGCAGCAGACCGATCTGAAGCAGAGGAACCATGGCTTTCATTATGGACTTCAACACCACCTGGAGACCTGGGAGATGGAATGAGATGGTTCAGAGGGAAAGGAAAGAGAAAGTTAGCACTTGGATCTTATATTTGTTGTGTTGGTCATCATTTCTATCAGCTATAATAACACTGTAGTCACTGAGGCATCAATACAATTTACTGTGTAGACTATTATAGCTGTTATAGTGTTTCCATGAAAGCCTGCAATGCATGTTATTGATACCAGAGTTTCATTGAACACAGTTAAAAAGACAAAGTGACGAGTTTATAAGACAATAAGAGAAGTTTATTTCATTTAGGCTTCATCTAATTAACTAATAACCAAAGATATTGCTTTGCTATTACTAATCAATTACTAAACAATCATAAGCAAACGTTTTGCTATATTACTCCCAATATTTTATTTACAAAATGTAGTAAGTGACTAATTAAAGAGAAAACCTTAAAGAATAAATTATTGTATATGTAATATATACTTAAATGATGTATGAAAATATCAACAAAAGTTAGAAATCAATGCTAAAAATCACAGCTGAGCAAAAAAACTGGACACTGAGTTGTAAAAGCCACTTACTAGGGATTCCCGACACTAGTTTGAGCGGTCTCAGCACTCTCACGGCCCGCAGTGTTCTCAGGTCAAAGTCTGAACCCACCGTAGCCAAGATTCTGTGAATACAAACATGAAATCACACAGTTGAAATCATTAATCACTACACAGTGGTACAATTTTCATTTTTTATGAGAACATAAACTTTTAAAAGGCTGACATAAAGCAGAAGCTGGTACTATTATCCATCTATCCATTTTCTATACCCCTCAGTCCCCATAGGGTCACGGGTGTGGTGGAGCCTATCCCAGCTGCCGCCCCCAGGACCTTCCTACTGTGAGGCAACAGTGCTAACCACTGCACCACCGTGCCGCCCTGGCACTAGCATTCTTTACCTAATAATTTGTCAGTTCATCAGTTAACCTTTGAGTCAGGAAAGTAAAACTGTAACAAAATGTCACACAGTTGAAAAAATAATTGATTACTTTTTTTTATAAATTGCTAAATCAATTAAATGATCAATCAGTACACTATGATTAAATTGTGAGGCTGGGTACTTTTTAGGGGAACATTAGAACCTCAGTGCTTTTATTGATTTCTTTGAAAATGAACCATATGTCCTTTGACACTTGATAAAAATAACTACTGCTGCTAACAATAATCTGTTGTTTATCTTTTCAATTCATCGTTACAGTGTGTGTTCTATAAAATTTCAGAAAATGTAATACTTTCAATTTATAATTTTATAAAAAAAGAGAAAAACATTTCGGCCCGAGCAGCTCACTCACACAGAGAGAGAGAGAGAGAGAGAGAGACACACACACACACACACACGCACACACACACACACACACACACACACACACACACACACACACACACACACACACACACACACACACACACAGAGATAGACAGAGAG
>OMLM01013908.1:3968-37713 GCA_900302695.1 Helostoma temminkii | reverse complement strand
TGACATTTTCACTATTAACATAAATATCAAGTGGAAAAAACAGCATATTGATGAAGGACAAATCAGAAAAATACATTCAGAAAGCAAGGTGTAAAAAAAATGGGGAAAATATTGAAAGTCAAAACATTTGTAAAAATATTATGTTATTCTTTCCCAAGCACCTCCCAGATTTAAGCCAGGAATGAGTGAGGACAATGCTTTTATTAGAATAGCCCAAAATATGAATGCACACATGTACATTATGGAGGTTGAGATATGGGCAGGTTGAGAGAAGCTGTGGCTCCAGGTGCAGTAGTACGTTGTCAATCAACACACCAACACTGAACTCTCATCGCCCAGAGCTCTTTCCTCGATCTTCCTCTGGCTCATCCTCCCTTTCATCTCTGCCTCTTATCCATTTTCTCTTCCTGTGAGTGTGTTTTATTTATCGTCTTCGCACTCCCTCTGTGTTCCTTATTTGCTGCTTTTATGACCTTTCCAGAAACCTCCACCGCTCTGTTCCCTGTCGTCCTCTTCCTCCTATTCTCCCTCGTCTTCACAACAATCTGTTTCTCTTCATCACCTTGCTCAGCACTGTTTATGAAGCTTTCACGGCTATATTTGTGTATACATAAATGTGTTTTTCTGTGCGTGTTTGTGTTAGGGAGGTTTGTATATCCTCCTCTGGGATCTCCAGTGAGAAGAGGATTCAGGAAATGTGATGATCACTTAATGTCCTGTGAAGCACCGTGTTTTTACACACGAAGCTGCACAGCACAAACGGACAGACCCATACATGTATACACACATTTGCTCTGTTGGTGAGGTACAACCACAAGCTCAACGTTTTTATCAGTGTTCAGGGATTGTAGCCTTTGTTTCTTCAGTACAAAGGACTGAGCTCTCTCCTCTGTATATCCTTTCTACATCCCCATCCTTGTCACTCTCCATTTCTCGCTTCTCCCCATGTCATCCATTCCCCTTTTATCCATGTTCACCTCTATTTTGCTGTCTCCCACACCAGCTCCTCCCCCCTTTTTCTGCTCCTTCATCCCTACATCTGAAACGTCTGCAGCAGCTACTATTGGTTGCACCGGCAGAATCAGAGAAACGGACAGCCAATAAGCTCACGGGCTAACAGGGTCACTATTATCCATGAAGCAGTGCAATTACACTGCCGTCTGCATCCCTGCCATGTATGCATATAAAATGTCCTTGTTCCTACAGTGCACGTTTCCACTCTACATGAATTCATCCATCCTTGGTTTATTTAAAAGCTTGACTGAGAGCGAAAGGTCATTTTATATCCTGGGGACTGTCTTGATGTCAAGTTCTAGCATTTTTTCACATCTCTTATGTGAAATTGTAGACAAGACCATTTTCAAGATAACACAATGAGAAACTGGAATTCTTGGAGGGCTGTTTCATAAACATTCGCAATGAGTTTATACATTCAGGTTCATTGTAAATTTTCTGCATGTGAATCTGGCACCATGCTGCTCTTCAAAGACTTGGAAAGGAAAGCTGTCACACTCCTCCTTCTCTTTCCCTCCCTTTTCTCACTGTTTACTTGCCACACAGACAGATATATATTTGTGCCATGTACCAGTCAGTCAAGCTGAGTCCAGCTGTGCAAATTACCCAAATTAAATTTTCCCTTTTCTTCTGTGGACAGATATAAAATGCCACTGATGACGTTTACTAAATATAAGGCTTCAGACATTTTCACCATGTGTCATCCAGCAACATCAGGATTCCTAGGTCTTTCTTGTGGCATCTGCCTGAGCATCAGGCCTAATTTGCATCATTAGATTCTCTCAACTGTGGAACAGCTTTGACCTTCCTCCATCATTAGTGACAGAGTAAGACAGAGTGGCCTTCTTACCCCCTCCTCACCCATTCTTTTCCTCCTCTTTCATCCATCACACTCACTTTCCTGTCCTCCATGTCCATCAACCCTTCCCCTGATACCCACATCTATCCATTGCTCAGTGCAGTTATATAGTGCAGCTCTATTGTCATCTATTTCAATCTTCTCCACCTCGTCTTGCATTTGCCTTATTCACATTGATATATTGAAGCGGTGTTGGCTATGTTGGTTTCGAATTCCCTGTTTGGATATCACTTATCTTATGAGCTGCAGAGTTGAAGAAATGTATTTTCTTCTATATACCAATGGGACAGAAAAATACACACATGACAAACACACGCTGAACAGTACAGGGTGAACAAGGGGCTGTTGCCTTTCAGGTGGGATGTCTCCAGGGAAATGTTTTTCTTCGCAGAAATCACCTGCCTATCATCACAATCTGCAGCTGCTCTATTGATGCAGAGAGGACGTGATTTCACTTTACAATGACCAACCATAGGGATTGCTTCACTACTTTGTTATCTGGAGCCTCATTAGCCTTTAGAAAGGAAATGACACCTGAAATGAACCACCTTCATATCCTGTCTAGAGGCCGAGTAATCAAAGCTGTGATGTCTCCTGTTTGCATCAAGATTTTCTAAGGTTTCAATATGAAACCTAATTTATTCGCATGACCCACACAATGACAGGTAACAACATGACTATAGCCTGTGTGTATTTTAAATACATGGTAAAGTATTATCAAAAAAGGCTCATTGCAGTTGCCAAGCTTTTTGGAAGCATGAGATAATTAATGAGTCATTTCAATCCATGCCAGTAATAAGGCCACAGATCCCCAAAGGGCAAGACTAATTCAAGGCTATTCAGTCACTTGTCATAGTGTGTGTCACTCAAGATGATTGGTGTGTGTACGTGTGAAAGTTTTTTCTTTTTCTCAGAGACAGGTCAAGTTTGATTACATGATTTTATCTCTGTGCTATTCTTATCTCTGCCTCTGTCTCCATCTTGCAGTGTTGCTAATTGTGTAATAATCTCAACATTTGCTGATTAATTACACCCCAGGACAAACAATTGCCTCACTAAATGCTTTTCCTCAATACACTCATAAAAAGCCAAGTCAACACAGGCTTATCCACGTGCATGCACAGGCACAATTTGTGCAGCTTTGTGTTACTTGAGCAGTGCATGTACAAGGCTTAATGCCTTGTAAGTCTCCTATCTGCCTACCAGCTGGCATGTGTTCAAACCTCTGATGTGAGTGAGCTCTTTATCGTTACTGGAAAAACATTATGGTGTGCATACGGTACTGTGTTACACAGACCTGCACGCGTGTCATTTCAGAACATCACAGTGACTCTGCTCAGATCTGGATCAAAAAGAAAAAGGTGATTTCGGCATGAGGAAATTGACTCTGTAGCAGCTCCATCCTGTTCGCTAATGAGGAAAGTCTCATCCTGGATAACAGGACCACAGTTGTAGTGACACTGCCATAAGAGCTGAATGCACATGAATAATGATGTAGATGCAGCTGGCCCAGTCTCTCAATTTGAGAAAGCTACTTGTGCTTAACCTACTTGTGAGCTGAATCAAAGGCAAAATTTCAATGACACATGAATGACAAAGTTTCCGAGACTCTGGCTCTTTGATCTTGAGGACTTGTCTAAGATATAAACGGTATGTTTTTAGCATTGGAGCCAGATCTGTTGTGGTCTAGTTGAATATATGTTTAAGGTTTAAACAGGCATGCTGTTAGTGATAGTGTGTAAGTGAGTTTTGTTGGGATGCAAACCAATCTGTTCCCATTTTAGCGCTGGAATGCCACTGATGTCTGCTGACTATAAGTTGAGGGGACCCCTGCTCTGGAGATTTTGTAACACCATAACCTATGAACCTAACGATCACTTTCCACTCTGCTAGGAGAAGGAAGTGTGATGTCACATCTTAGAAATAGTGAGCATGAGTTTAGTTTGAGAGAGTCAGATGTAAACCTAATGACATAACATCGAGCAGAGCAACCATATGGCTTCAGGCAAGGTTAATCTATCTACTAACCTCAACTGTGTGGTTTGTTTACTACACTATATGTAGTGTGTGTGTGTGTCTGTGTCTTCTCAGGTGTCTGCGCTCTCAGTATGTGTAGTCATGTGCTCAGGTTTGAGCCAAAGAAAAGCAGGTCAAAACACTGCAGGGTGTGAGAATCATCAGAAAACCACAGATAATTAAACAAGCCAGGCCTTTGAGTAAAACAAAAGATCCATGTTCACTAGATGTCAGGGTTGATCAAATCTCTCTTTGTTTTTAAAATACTACATTTTGAATGAGTTTAGATGGCCAGAAACTATTAGACCCAACGGCTACTCTAAGGGGACATCAAATATTTATTGGTCTCTGCTGGCGAGAAACACTGTTCTTTGGCTTTCTAAATAAATAAACCACATGTCAAGTTTTGACTTGTAAGTTGTTAGGTGACAGAGTTGGATGTGGCAGAACGACCTGCACGGCAGGCACAGAAAAACGCAAAGTACAGGAAGAGTATAATATAATCTTGGGTTTATTCTTATAGTGTTTAAAAAGAAAGATAAATGTAACTGTCCTTTAAAAATAATGTATCGTAATGGACTCATTATCAAAGTAAGGCAATTTCAAGTAATAATATCTTAACTTCAAAAAGAGATTGAGAAGAATTTTTGCCTTATGGGCTCTGATGTTAAGAAACCCAGCAGTAGAGGTGACAGAAGTACACAAACCCAATGTTAAAGTGCAAGTAGTTACATAGTACTTCACTACAGGTACAAGTTCAAATTGTTATACCCAAGTTCAGGGGTAAGTGCATCCTCCTAAAGGTACTCTAATTACAAAAGTACAGGTAGTCCTCTAATAAAATTATTTCTCTAGCTACCTATCCAGGTTACTGATAATACAACAATATATTTTAATCACTATTAAACTTAATACTGTTCATAGTAACATCTCCGAAAACTTTATCTCTGACATCTGCAATTATTCATTTAGTTAGTAGCAATAAAAAAGCTAATGTCAGAGGATGCACAGCAGTGAAACAAAATGCTTTAAGGAAGATAATATTTAATATAAACTCATTTCACATTTGTGCTGGAAACTGCACATAAAATAAAATGTATAGGCAATAAAAATGTATGTTCATTTTTCAAAGCTGTCAGATAAACGTAGTGGAGTAAAAAGTACACTATTTCTTTCTGAACTGTAGTGGAAGAAATTTTAAATTGAGTTACCTTGAGAGCATCTTTAGCTTCTCTTAAATTTTAAATTATAACATATTATAATTATAATTAATAATAATATATTAGGTTTCAGGGACGTGAATGTCTCAGGACTAAGTTAATTTCATCAATATCCTGTGTTATGTTCTTTGTGTGTAATAGTGACCTGCTTTTAAAATATATTTAGCGATCTAGTTGTTAGAGTCAGTAATGAAAGATTGTCACAGCAGGGCAACAGATGGGACACAACAGGGTTGTAGATGAAATCATAGATGTTTATTCTACATTTGAAGAGAACAAACGCTGTTTGAAGTCATTCATTGGCTGCTGCAGTGTTTTGTTTCTTCCTTTAATCCCACCGCCCCTCCTTGTATATTTATCATGATCGTCAAACACAGAACTCCCTTCAGCTGTCAGATTACACCCAGAAAGAAAAAGAGTAAACAAAAACAGTGGGAGAATGAAAGATGGAAAGAGAGCGTGTGTGTATGTGTGTGTGTGTGTGTGGTTTACAGGTTTACATGCAGGATTCCAGTTTAATCTATTTTAGGTTCACGGGGGATCTGACCTAAAGGTCAAAATACCAACGCTGTGAAAGCTGAGACACTGAAAACTATTTTACGCTCAGTTTTATGATGGTTAATACTTTCGGGTGTTTTTTAAAATTGGCAGTTATTACTGTAATCTCACTAGACTAGACAGGATCAACTGTAGCACAATAGATGGCCCTTTGTTTTGACAGGTGGACGGTTTAGCAAAGCATTCACACTGTTTCTCTCCCTGGTGTCATTTGCAGTGAGCACTGTGAAAATAATTACTGCAGAGAAAAATTGATGTACAGGTACAATCACTTCAGAGTACTAAAACATGCCCACACGCACACTCACGTACACTTCATTGATGTTTGTCATGGATTTGATGATGTGGACTGCACAGCACTGTTGATCATTATAAAAGAGAGGAAAATAACAAAGCCAGTATTGAGTGGGAGAAGGAACAAAGTAGAGACAAGACTACAAAGAAGTGAAGGCTTTCTATTTTTTCTCAATATGCATGTTCTCACATATGCATTTGATGCACAATCTTGCAACTAAATTATGATGAGAATGGCAAACAGTTGCAAAAGGTTAGAAAAAGCCTTAATTTTCAAAATTATGAAATCATATAAGTCATACCTTATGGCTCACCTATAACCAGGTCAGACAGTGACTCGTTCTTGTCCTCTTAGCCTAAACAGCGACAAACAAGTCTCCTTAGCCAACTGTGTTTAACCATTTTCCTCAGTAGTCACACGTAGCACATGGCAGATATAAATAGTTCAGTAAATATTCATTAATAAATTGCCAATATGTTGTCAGGATTAGCTGCTTGTGACAAATCAGTTTAAGTAACCCTGTAGAATGGAGTGAAATTGATACAGACTAAAGCTGTCAGTGTGGGATTTGCGAGCCAGACTTCCTGCTATGCCCAGCACCCCTTTCACTGAAGTCTCAGTGTTCTTGAAGTTCAAAGTAAAAACAACAGAGAGAGAGAGAAGAAACGACCTTTTGGGCTCATCTCCCTTCTAATCCACTTAAAATTGTCTACTTCCTGCCACATACTATACCAGACAGCTCCTGTCTGAATTCAGGGACCTTTACAGTGACTGTATGAGCCTGTCTGTGAGAGTGTCGGAGCAGTCTAAATCAAGATTCAAGTCATTCCAACATTAAATTATTTTTAGCACAATGAAAGTAAGTTGTTTTGGAAGATGTGATGTTTGTTAGAGAAGTCATTTGAGGACTGTGAGAGATCCTCTTCCTTGTAATCTACAAGCAACACATATATTTTTAATTTTTTTGTTTTGTGTGTTTCGTCTTTTGGGGTTTTATCTTAGCTTATCTTAGCTTTTGTTTGTTGTGTTGTTGTTCCTCTGCGGCTGTCAGGCACAGTTCTGGATGCCGTGTGCCTCCTCACTGATGTTTGGTTTCAGTGTGATTTTGGCTGACTTTGATGTAGTTAGAGAACTGAGACTGAAGATTGGCTTCTTCAACTTGTTCCATTTTTAGCTAGTGCTCAGTACCGGTGGCACTTTACTGTGCTTCTCTGGAAAGATGCAGACATACATCAGCTCAGAGGAATCACAGAGATCTGTGAAGTATTTTAGGGATCACCCGCTTAGAGTAGAGCGGTACAGTAGTGAGTCAGAAAGAGTCCCTCATTTCGTGAAACATCATCCCCCTGTCTGAGGAGACAGTCATCCGCAGATGTTTCTCCAAAGGATGATGAAGTGCAAGTGTAAGTGTGTTTTGTATTTGATTAGGTCTGTGTGCTGTAAGCCGCTTGCTGTGCTGCAGGCCCATGCTGTCATGAGTATGAGAGGATTGAAACTAACAGTGTGGATATGTTATCTTGCATCCTCAGCTCAACAACCTATCTACTCAGTGTATATGCATGCAATTATGAATTAGAACCAAGGATTAACGCTTCTGCCCAATTATTCATTCTTCTCTCAAAAACTAAAATAAAATTTTACTGTAAAATATTATACATAAAAAAATATAATTGTGAATTAGTAAATAGGTGCTGAACAGGTACTGTACAAGTTTTTTGTTTTTTTTTAAAGTCTTCTATGGACAAAACAATGCCATCAATGTGGCGATAGTAAAAGATGCAAGTCTTACAGCTAATCAGTAAAACTGAGCTGATTACTCTCTGTGGGTTCATCACTACAGGGTACCCCATCACATTTTTTTAATCACATTGGTTTCACAAACATCTATTATAACTGCTTTATGTTTGCAAGAAGAACGAAACATATAAGACAAGAGGAGATCATTTTTGTGCCCATAACAATAATCTGCTAAATATTTCTTCCAAAAAATAACCCAAACCCCAAAATACTTGATCCTACAAAACTTCTTAAAAACTGGAAACTATACATCTTAGAACAACTGTAATTATTTCAGAATGTTTTGAAGACTGAATGTGGAACCCAATAACTTTTTCTTAACTACAAGAGTTCATATCTTTTTTGTGTAAATACTACAATAAAGCACCATACTGCTGCAGCCAAGTCCAAGGTTTGTATATTTGGCTATAATCAGCTAAAGGTCAAACGAAGCAGCATGTCACTCTCAATCAGTTCACACTTGCTGCCTCAGTGACTCAGACTTCTTAGAGGAGGAAGAGGATGTAGCACAATAGGATTGCACGACACCAAGTGACTATTGACTCTCTTTGCTAACTCGGTAAAACTGCAGTGTCCTTCACATTGCACAGTGCAGCTCAGTGACAAATGTTGAAAAATCTTTAAAGTGTGTTCCGAATTCTTTAGGAAAACTGGGTTTGTTTATGGTCATTATGGACATTATTTCAGAAGTGAAATTTCTCGGCTCATGTTACCAGGCCTTCATCACTTAAAGGTTTTGTAAATTGTTTTAATAAAGGGTTAACTTCACTAGTTGATATTTCTTCTAGATGAATTTGGCCAAAACTGAAAAAGTACAGATTCTGAGTCAGAGATTCCTCTGACAGCTCACATAGCCTAACCCTCCTTCCCTGCATCATTTCAACAGTATTAAAGAGCAGCTAAGCTATATTCCACACTTGACTTAAAAAGGAGTGACTAAGCACAGATTTAATATTGGACTTATAGCTACTTAGCAATGGAAAGTACAAACTGCCAGCTCTCCTCTGAAAGTAAACTTTAGTCCTTTGGGTGAAGTTTGGTCCTCATTTTGTTTGCAAGAATAAAATATAAAAGCTCGATTTTAATAGGTTGAACTTACACTGTAAATTGTGGCCTGTAGAATAAAGCTAATTTATGTCACTTTAAAAGGTTTTTGTGTGTGTGTGTGTGTGTTTGTGTCTGCAATCTTGTTTTTATCTTGTCTTTTCTTGGCAATACTGCTCTAATCAGACTAACCTCACCAAATAAATCAGGTGAAACAGCAGGTGTTTGAGACATCTGGTAGTGGTCAGCAATGTTGTGACTGTGCAGGCTGCTGATCTATGTGTGACTGGGCAAGGCGGTTGTTGCCCAGCACCTGTTCATTAGGTCAGCTATTTAAATGTTAGTTATTTTTAGCTTCTGGAATGATTTCCTAACTTTCCTCTACCTGTTTCTCTCAGGACAGCTGGCATGTGGCAGCCTCTGCCTCACTGTCTGGATAGTTGTGGGATTTGCCCTGCTGTTGGCTTAACATCTGGTTGATGTTAATTTGCAGTTTGTGGTGTGGATTTGATGGTTTTATGTGTGTTGGCTGTTCTCATGTAAGAACGTGCAATAAGACTGACCCCGTGGTCTTTAATTTTGTAGCAGAATTTGGAAGCCGTCACTTCCCCAGAACAAAACAGATTGGTGATAAAAACCACCTGCTGCAACAATAGTAGAAAAAAAAGTAATATTTGGTTTGACAGTGAAAGTAACAGGGTGTATTTATCCACCTGCTCACTGGATGATGCAGACTCCTCTGGGTCCATGTGTGTATGAAGCATGCGTGTGTGTTTTAAAGATCCCTGCCTGTCCTTGAGTCAAGTAGTGAGGACCTTGTCTGCCTCGACAATGTCAGCTCACTGATTCATGCCGCTACTCTGCCACTGACCCGTAGGATGACTCTCAGGGGGGTGTGTAGACAGGTTTCATCCATCACACTGCCTAAGAGCTGGGCAAATGTGTACTGACATGCACACACACAGAGACACCATATACTTACACTATGTAGTCTTGCCAGCAGCCTAAGCACAGCTGTACTTTGAGCTAAATGTTAATATCCATATGCTTGTTTAACACATTTTTACCATGTTAGCATATTAACATTTCTGAATTAAAAACACAAAGTACATGTGAGCCTGGTAGGAGTGTCTTTAATTTTATAGGTATTTGGTCATTGCCCGATGAAGATTCTCAGGCATCCATGTGAGGTTGTCTAGTCATGGCAACAGCATTTCTTTCTTGTTATGTTGAAACATTTCAGTAGTCCGTACCGTAGCATCTTCACTCTGAGGAAAGTTGGTAGATCTAAATTTTAGACCTCAATTTTGTAGCTCTCGATTTTATCCTCCAGTTTGATTTCACTTCACACTTGGTCTGAATACGTTTGTTAGGTAGGCTAAGGAAGGGGTTGTGTGAGGAGATGTAATGGTCACACCCCATACAGCCCCTCATAACCACATTACTGTGGGTACTGAGGTCATAAACCAAATACCAATGAACAGAAATCAAATGTTATGAGAAAAACAATCCAATAGAAAAAAAATCAATACATATTAATATATGTGACCCATTACGTGACTATTGCTTTTTTGCTTTATTTCTTGAAAAAATATCTAATTGGTTTTCAAAAAAAAGAAACATACAGACTTCACAGGGGCCAGGCTCTAGACCTTTTTCTGTATCTCTTGACAAACGAGTCAAAATCCGTAGGAAACATCACATGCTCCAGAGCTAGTATTTCCCAGTGTCATCCACGCTCACAAGGGTATCCCCAAAGGTTCTCTGGTGGTGTATATAAAAAAATTCACAACTATTTCCTACCCTGCAACATATATTTAAAAATCTATGGCATG
This sequence comes from Helostoma temminkii, assembly GCA_900302695.1. NCBI lineage: Eukaryota > Metazoa > Chordata > Actinopteri > Anabantiformes > Helostomatidae > Helostoma > Helostoma temminkii. Next base: position 27,075 of record OMLM01013908.1, on the reverse strand, counting down.
AAAAGGTCATGTTATCTAAGTTATGAGGAGTCATCATCTGAGCACCATAACTGTCTGTATAGAACTGTGTGCCAAATAAAATTCATTTATTGTCAGGCAATCTTCATTAGCAGTTTCAAATGTTGTGGTCCAACTTATTTCCAATAATAATTCATAATTCAGTCTGGAACAAAGTAGTTCATCAACCGACTGATCAACATTGCGAATCCTGGAGCTATGTCACTAGCGTGGCTTAAAATCCTAAGCATTTAGCAAAGCAAAAGGATCTAGCAGACAAAATATCTGTCTTCTAGATCCTTTTGCTCATGTTGCTACCACAAAAATGATCCAAATGGTGCAGCGATGAGATGCTAACTATGTTCAAATTCATCTTATAGGTAGGTTCTTATCATAGAACATTTGTATACTCGTGTTTGTTTTCCAGATCTGTCTGTTCCTCTCCTGGGCTCTATTCCATAGAGACAATGATGTTTGCTGCTCTGTTGTTGTGGTCATGGTGAGTTCTTGCTGGTTGACAGTGCGAAGCTAAGTTGCTGCTGAGAACTGGGTCAGTTTGTGCAGCAGTCTGCACAGCAGCCTCACTGTGCCCGCGTTTTGTCTCCCAGCTCAAAGAAAAATCGTGCCAGATTTCAACCAGATCCTTCGAATACTGCATCTGTAAACAGAGTTTTCCAGGCCTGTTGAAAATTGTGGACTTATCTTCCCTGAGGCTTAGTAGATGAGATACAATGTCTGGGGTTTTGCTGCAGTTTGTGTGTGTTATTATGTGTGCCAATATGTGAATGTTAAGCATGTGTGCAAATAATTTATGTGCCATCATTTAAATTTAGCTTAAATCCCATTTGGTCCCGTTTGATCCTGTTGATGCCAACGCATTGAAACAGTCCGAAATGACTGGGCGCTCAAGAGGCTGTTTTCTACATCCAACTTGTTAGAAAGAGACTTGAGACAAAGCCCACGGCGAAGAGAAGAATTGGTGACTTTTGGCTCTTTTAACTGTGTGAATCGCCCTCTGAACACTGCCCATTAAGCACAAACAAACCCATATATTATTCATCTGTTTGGCTCTGCCTCCCACCCACTGCCAGCATCAGAGTGCGTTTTAACATCATACTCCCTGGTGATGATGATACATTCTCTCTCATTTCCAGCTCATCTGAAAAACAAGCAACCAAGCAAATAGTCAAAAGTTTAACAACTGGAGTTAAAAAAAAAAAAAAGAAATCTTCTTTTCACATATTTTTTTATTGAGCAGCATTTTTCAAGTATACTTTTCCATGTATAAAAGTATTGCCACCCCTTCCTGCTAACTGGAGAGACACTGACTTGTTTCCAGATCTATCGCCAGGTGCTCTTTGACTATTTTTGAGTTGAAAACAGCGTGTGGGAGAGATGACAGGTTGCCTGAAGGAATGTTAAAGCCAGTGTGATTCATTTCATCTTAGTTCAAGGATGACCAAAAGATTTTTAATTCATACCCAGCAAAATGTCACATCCTACACATACATGCATCAACACATACCTGATCAAACACATAATCTGAGTACATATAAACACCTAATGCGTCAGCATAGCTTCTATGGCTTCCAAGCACTACATGATTGTTGAGAAGTTCAGTCTGTGTCTTTGTGTGGTGATAATAAATTCATTGTGCTTGTCAAAAATGGAGCAGACGGTTTCAGTGCTGCAAGGGAAGCAGAGGAGATGCAACATGCATGAATCCAGCTGAAGCAAGAAGCTCCCAGTGTCCCAGTTCTAAAATTGAAACCATGGATGAATTAGTGAAAAGACAAATCATCTTTAATATCTTTAACAGGTCCATGTATCTGTAATGGGGTCTCATCAGTTGTGTTTTAATGTCGTGTCAAGATCTGTCTCAAATCTCCACAGTTTTTCAGCAGAAAATTACTAAAACTGCAGGAAGCATTGATAATTTACAGCCGTATGGATGTAATTTTTATGAGGCTGGGAGATGATAGGTAAAAGGCTCTATCTTTCTTTTCCACTTCCTTTTTATGTCTTTGTTCACGCTTCTCTTTTTTCTATTTCTCTTCCCTCTGCTCATCCCTCCCTCTTATCTTGCAGGTGTATGGTGCACTGACCCTGCCTGCGACAGGCGAGGAGTCAGCGGACCAGGGCCATGACTGGCTCTCCTGGCCCTGGTGGGCGTGCCTTAGTGCCGTGGCCAAGGGTGTGGCGATGGGCCCTGGCCGCTTCTCTGGTTGCCATGATGACCTTGACGCTCCCAGGAAGTAGCCAGGCCTGTCCGCCACGGTGCGAGTGCTCGGCTCAGTTGAGGTCGGTGTCATGCCAGCGGCGGCGGCTTACCAACATCCCAGAAGGTATCCCCACAGAGACACAACTCCTGGACCTCAGCAAGAATCGGCTTCGCTGGGTGCAAGCAGGTGACCTGGCACCATACCCACGGCTGGAGGAAGTGGACCTTAGTGAGAACCTCATCGCCACATTAGAGCCCAATGCCTTTGCCACCCTACAGAGCCTAAAAGTGCTGAAGCTAAGAGGAAACCAGCTGAAGTTAGTGCCCATGGGGGCTTTTGCCAAGCTGGGCAATCTGACCAGTCTGGACCTGAGTGAGAACAAGATGGTGATTTTACTGGACTACACCTTCCAGGATCTGAGGAGCCTGAAACATCTGGAGGTGGGAGACAATGACCTGGTTTACATATCCCACAAGGTAAGCTCTCCAACATCTTATCAGCGTTGTGACATTGGGACTAATAAGAAATTGGAGGGAAGCACATTTACTTTATTTTTGTAATATTTCTTGGAAATTTTATGCCAGAGGATCACACTGACACTGTTAGTAGCAAATATTATCTGGCTTTAAACAGTAATGCTGAGCAGTTTGAGAGTATCTGTATTAGTGCCTGGTGTAGCTTTGGGTGTGTAATCAAACAGTTGGGAAAACATGCTGATTTGGTTTCAGGCCAAAAGTTAGATGGAAAGATAGAAATGCGATGTGAGACAGGCAGTTAGCTTAACTTAGCGCAAAGACTGATGACAGGGAAAGTCTGGCTCTGTCCAACAGGAACACGACAGTATAACTCACACCATCTTTCATCTGTTTCTTGAACATTAACTGCATATGTCATTAATATATATATATATATTTTAGGTTTTAAACCGTTCCTTGTACTTCCCAGGCATTCTCAGGGCTGGTGGGTCTGGAAGAGCTCACAATAGAGCGCTGCAACCTGACATCCATCTCTGGCCAGACTCTGTCTTATCTCCGCAGCCTGGTCACTCTTCGTCTCCATCACCTCAGCATCACTGCCCTGGAAGACCAGAATTTCCGCAAGCTCTCCAACCTGCGGGGTCTGGACATTGATCACTGGCCATACCTAGAGTACATCTCCCCTCTTAGTTTCCAGGGTCTAGACCTCCACTGGCTCTCCATCACCAACACCAACATCACCTCTGTCCCTTCAGCCTCCTTCAAGAACCTGGTGCACCTTACCCATCTCAACCTGTCTTACAACCCCATCACCTCACTAGAGCCCTGGGCTTTCAGGGACCTGCTGAGGCTGAAGGAGCTCATCATGGTAAGCACAGGGTTGATGACAGTGGAGCCTCATGCCCTTGGAGGCCTCCGACAGATCCGGGTCCTCAACTTCTCTTCCAATGACCTGCAGACACTAGAAGAAGGCTCCTTCCACTCTGTCAACAGCCTGGAGACCCTCAGAGTGGATGGGAACCCCTTGATGTGTGACTGCCGTCTGTTGTGGATCCTGCAAAGACGCAAGACCCTCAACTTTGACGGCAGAGTACCAGTGTGTGCAGGGCCAGTTGAGGTGCAGGGGGTCAGCCTCAGCAGCTTCACTGATTCTGCACTCTTTGATCACTTTACATGCCAGAAACCTAAGATACGCAACCGTAAACTACAGCAGGTAAAGACAGTTATTAACAGTTAGCGAAATGAGTAGATGTCAATGGTATGATTATCAGAGATATGATAATAGCTTCTACAAACACAAAAAGCATTCTGCAATGTTTTTGTATTTGTCCCTCCTGTTCATGCATTATTTTTCCTGACCTCCTGTAGGTGATTGCTCGTGAAGGCCAGTCAGTGAGTTTTGTGTGTCGAGCAGAAGGAGAACCTGCGCCGGTTATTGTCTGGATTTCCCCACAGCGTAGACGGATCACAGCTAAGAGTTCAGGCCGCATTACTGTTCTACCTAGTGGAACCTTGGAGATCCGATACGCACAGCTTACGGACAGTGGAACGTACATCTGCATCGCTAGTAACGCCGGAGGCAATGACACCTACTTCGCCACACTCACCGTGCGTGGGCAGCCTCTGGATGCCGCCTCAGCCTTCTTTCTCAACCGCTCGCTGTACAACAGCGAGTTCTTCAACGACACAAATCTGAACAGCACACGTGTTTTTCTCAAGTTTACCTTGGACCTGACCACCATCTTGGTCTCCACAGCAATGGGTTGCATCACCTTCCTGGGGGTGGTTCTCTTCTGTTTCCTGCTGTTGTTCGTGTGGAGCCGAGGACGTGGCCAACGCAAGAACAACTTCACAGTGGAGTACTCTTTCAGGAAATCTGAACCCACTACTGGAGGCACCTCGGGAGGGACCAGAAAGTTCAATATGAAAATGATATGAAACAACGCAGCCAGGGGTCCCTCGGGGGAGGCATGAGCACGTCCCAGAAACGTGTTTGAAACACGCAAACACACACAGCCACTGACCCGCAAAGTTTGAAAACATAATATAAGTTCCCGTCTATGGCTCCATTCAAAATTGAGCACTCAAAGCAAAGCTGGAGCCATGACTCAATTTGAGTTCTGAATGAAAACATAATGATCCTGATCTCTCTGTGGTTTTATTCAGCTTGTGAAAAGAAACACATGCTTGGATAATAAAGCAAGGAACTAAAAATACAAATAGAAGATTATTCACATGGTTGATATGAATAATAGAGTAAAAAATTTTAGGAGATAAATTGAAAATTGGCATGATGAAGCTGTGGAACCTTAATAGTCCTGGTTCTCCATTACATTAATGAGAAAAAAGATTTCCTTTTTGATTAAAATTTCCCTTAATGTATTCTGTGTAGTCAGGGATTTTAAGAGAAATGTAATGCAATGTCCATTTTTAGAATTTGTAGCTTTGCTGTTTGTGGCTCTCCTTGATAAGGATCATGCATGTGGAGCTGCAGTTGAGAGTTGTAAATTTTCATCCCCTGAATAAAATATATGATTTTCAAAGAAAAAATTGAATGTCTTCTATAGAAGATCTAAAAGTGAACATTATCTATTCTGACCACAGCTGAACATTGAGGAGGATTATTCAAACATTTCACTAATACTATCATATCAATTGGTTTAATGAACAAAACTGCAATCAATATAAAATGTGATGCGATAATAACATCTTTGGGTTATTTGGAAAATGAAGCATAATTTGGTCTTTTTCTTCTTTGTGAGGTTTTTCAAAGTTAACTGTGTGAGTTTGGGACGAGCACACTGGCCTTGAGCTGCCGTGACGGCCCGTGGCCTGGAGGGTTTGGTTAGGAAGTCAAGGCCACCAGACACGACCGCCACGGTAACCATAGCAACCAACACAATAGATGGCAATGGGGACCAGGCTGGTGACCACGGGAGGGTTGCTGGGTAGAAGGAAAAGGAAGAAAGAAGTCAGTATGACCTCTGCTTCCTCTCCTCTACATCATCACGCTCTTTCATTAACAGGAGAGGGCCCACTGGCCTTCGCCCCTGGTCCCCGCTCTCTGCTGTGTTGGTGGACGCCTGACCTTCCCACTGCTGCCAGGGGGGAGCAGCCTGGAGAGTTGGGCCATATTCAGAGGCAGACAGAGGACACACAGCAGCACTGTAAGGGTGGTCAAACAAACATATGCGCACTCTGTAGTGTAAAATACACATAGCAACACATCAATAGCATCTTTTCTCAGGAAAAGTGAATAACTAGCCAACAGAGTAACCACACATATTTACTCTGTTAAAATATAACATTCCAGCAATACTCTACGTAGAGCCATAAAGCTAAAATTCATTCTCCAAGTGAGACAAAGCAAAGCCATAGTATATGTAGGTTGTTTTTATACACCAATGTGTGCATGATTTAGTTATATAATGATAATTACTGCCACTGCCATCTTACAAGCTGCCGTGATGATCACAACACCATCTGCTGTTACTGGGCTTGCATAAAGTTGCAACTCATAACACAGACATACAAAACCACCATCAAGGTTCTGTGAATTGAAAGGAGCAACAATCACAGTGCAACATACACAACATACACATCGAAAATGCACCACAGCCATCAGAAAGTGTGATGGTGACTGCTCTCTCTCTGTCTCTGAGACGGTCAGTGTGCGAATGTCTCTGCCCCCCTAGCCCAGTGCTTCCCCCCGCTTCGCCCCCACCCCCATACACCCCCACTGGGTCCTCCTTTGGGAGGGGTCCCTGGCTGGAGACCATGGATTCAAATGTAAATGAAGTCGTGTTAACCCTACCCACACCATGTGCATCGTATAGTGGAGAGTAGTACTGTGGTTTTTAAAACAAAAAATGAAAAAACCTTATTTGAAGTGTTCTGTTGCTTCTTGTTTGTCCTTCATCTTAATTTCCTCAGTTGTCGTTGTCTGTGACCTTTTGGCTGTTTAAAGCTCCCTGTCCTCCATGTGGAATTGTTCTGATCTCAACATCTTGTAAGGTTAACCTGCACTATCTAGTGTACGTGAACGACGCTGTGCATGTTCACACACTTCAGTGAGTATATCAGCTGAAACCAGGCACAGCAATATTTTGAAAGCAGACACAATCAAAAGCATTAATCTTAGTTGTTAATCTCTGATTTGGTCTCACTGTAAATTTCCTGCTCTGTTGGATAATTAATAGTTTTCTCCTATGGAGTTGGGGCACCAGTTGTTTGTGTGTTGAAACTCAGTCCAGTTAAAAAAAAATTCTAGTTAAAATGTTGTGTTTACAGAAAGAAGAGATTTCCATATCACTTGATTATAAATGTTTGCACAATACAAACTAGTCTTTACATAGAAATTCATTGTTACTAACTGTTTACACCCTGTCAGTGCATGTTTTTTCAAACAATTGAACAAACTGAACCAACTACAAATGTGGTCACATGTCTGACCAGACAAGCTCTTTTCAATAATAATGTAAACTGGAAAGACTTTGAATTACATTTCAGCAAAACATATACTACATATACTGCAAATTACAAGTCATTATTCTGTTAATGCCTGATCAAATGTCTAAAATATTGTTATAATGAACTGATGTTTCCCACTCAATGACCTGCTGAGGTACCATAGTTCTCATATTGAGAAAACAAATGGAGAGGTGCTGTCAATGCCTTATGAGACTCATGAACATCACCACCAGCAGTGCAGAGATATTTGCTTCTAAGAACTGTTGAGCAAGGCTTGTCCTTCTAACCAATCAGAGAATAACCAATCAAGTAGTAGTAGTACTAGAAAAGTAATTAATTTGCAAAAGGTTAATATACCAGTCTAACAAAAAATACATTTGGATGTTTTGTTAAAGCTGACAACAGCTCATACGGCTTCCTACATGCTAAACATCTGTTTAGATCTGTTATCTGTCTAATATCGATGTAAACTGAAGAGGTCTTGAATCAATACACCAATCAATCACAACCACAAAAACTATTTTCCAGTAACATTTAATAATGTTTCTGGATTTGCAAGCCGACTGTGCTTCATTTTGGAGGTCACTGATCTACCTAGCACCTACAAAACTGGATAAAGACCTGGTTTAGAAATACTTCGCCCCAGGTAAGAGAAAACCTGAAACTCTCAAAACTTTATCTCAAAATAAATCCTCCAAACTCCACTTTTGTCCCTTGTGGGGGATGATGAAACATCTGTGTCAGGATGAATAACTGAACAGCTGTTAAAGATTCATGAGGCTGAATGAGAATTGAGAACAAATTAGCCTGGTTTTTATACTGCCTTATGCAGTGTCACTGGCCAACTTGGTTCACATGGTGTTGAGAACAGGACGCTGCCTTCATGGATTTTTTCTCTCCCTGAGCCAACCCTTTTGTGTTTCCATTCCCCAGTATTTCTCAGTGGAAACTAGGTTTAGAAGACAGTGAGAATGTCTGTCGTGATTGTCGATGGTGTTATTGTGTAGACATCAATCACAAATGTGAGCGTAGAAGAGCGTGTGTTTTATCTTCTCCTTCTCTTTCTCTTTACCGTCCTCCTCCCCTCTTTTTGTTCCTTGTTTTCTTAACATTTTCAACTCTCATTGTCCCTGTTCACAGTATTAGGCTGGAATATGGTTGTGTGGTAGTAGACACGTGTTCTGTGTGGTTGGTGAGTTGGTGTCGTTGTGCTATTATTTGTTGCTCCTTGTGGTGCCATCAAACATGGAGCGGTGATTTGATCAGTGGACACAAAAGAAGAAAGGGGTGACCCAGGTTCCCTAAAAAAAACATTGGTTCCCATTTCATGCCCCATTCCTGAAAAAACATTTCTGGAACTTTCCCGCTCTGCACAGGGTTGCTCTGGGATCTTTCTCTGGATATGAAAACCCATGGACTGTACTTTTTTCTCAGCTGATATATTGACACACAACTTATGTAGAAATGGGGTTTAGGGGTTGTTGTAAAACTCTACTTCATGCCTAATGGTCTACATTGAGTCATCTCAACAAGCCGTCCATTCATTAAAAACTGGCATTTCAAAGCTGGTGAAGGTCGAAAAAAAATATTTTTTTTAATTCAAGCCCTCGAAGGCTGAAGGAATTAATTTTGCTTCAAGCTGAATTCTAAATTCTCTCCCAGTGGCCCATTATCAACATTATAAGTTGTCAGAACATTTATTAAGCATTTTCACTGATATAACTTTGCCAAACAATTCTTCAGCAGCTCTCCTCTAAGAAAAGGTGCCAGCACGCATGGCTTTGCAGTGAAGCCATTGCCTTAGTCTGGCTGACAGACTCTCAGTGTTTGTTGATACCAGTGGAGGCGAGCCTGATTCATCTCCTTTGTCGTGATTCTTGAGAAAGTAGGCTGAGCAATCCCCTGCTCCCTCCTTATATTCGCCCTTGCCTGGGGTTGGTGCACCATAGTCTAGACGCCCCATTTACAGCAGCAGCCACCTCAGTATAAGGATATCGTCCACTAGGGAACTCTACAGATCAAAATAAGACAAACCCTTAGACACCAGTAATCATCATTACGAGCAAAGCTAGAAATATTTATTATTATCCATTTTTAACAAGGTTTCCCATCTGTGTCTCAGATTTCATGATCATTTATTTTAGATTGCAATTCTACATCCTTGGTCTGTCATTTCTTACTATATATAAGAGCTAAATGAATCTGTCTCTTACTCCAGATCCTACAGCTGCTGTTTTGATTGGATTAGATTTCAGCTGAATTATCAGAGCTGAGAGGAGCAGTGATGGGATGACAGAGAAATAAGCTTGGCTAACTGGGTGATTACTTGGCTTATTAGTCCCTCCTCCATAGCAGACATGTCAGAACAGTGTATCATAAAATACTGGAGGCTGAATACATGGTGTCATATTGCCTTTATACACACTGTGTCTGTCAAACAGAAATATTACCTGCAGTTAGTGTATCTAATTTGACAAAGAGGTGGAAATGGAAGCAGTCATTGTTAACTAATATTCATCTGCATTTGACCATGTAGCAGAGCTTTGCTGAGGGATTGTTTAAAGCACCTTGAACAAAAATCATCTTCATCTTAACCTTGACAACACATTTGTAAATGCCCCCAACCCTCTTCTATATGGCAATACTGACCCCAGGTGGTAATTGTGAGTAACAGCAACAAATGGGACCATAGTGCTGATGCTGGTACTGATATTGTATGTAAAAGGAAAATAATAACAATAGTAGTTCTAGGTCTCATGCAGTGAAATACTAAAGAGAGCAAATTGACTGTTAGCTTCATAAGTCAGTTCTGTACTGATTTTCTTATAGCCATAGTGCGACCTCCTCTCCACTTAGTGTGTCTGGGATGGTTTGTTTAGCCCCCAGACACCTGTGAGGGAAGCAGTGTCATCAGGACAGGCCTCCAATCAGTCAAACGCAACAGCTCTGACCTGCATTGCAGGGATTCAGTCTGTAGATAGGCAAATCTGATTTCACCAGCCTAAACACCAACATAGTAAACAATAAACAATCCTAACGAAATGCCACAACATCATTCTTTCTCTGTATATGACTGAGAGCTGATCGGCAAACAGTCAGCTTCTCTCTAGAGAAATAATTTTCTTTCTTGTGGTCTTAGCAGGTTTAATCTATGCATGCCTTTTGTATACAGTGACTGGTCTTGCCAAACTCTCACCTACACTTGTGCGGAGAGCTAAGGGTGCCATCGTTACTGGCCATGGGACTGGTTGAAACAAACTGCTGTACGAGCAAGCGAGACCATTCAAATGTTTTAAATCTGGTACAAATCAAAGCCAGGGGCAAAGAGTCACCTACACCTGCATTAACAAATATTTGAAGAAGCAAATGAAGCATTTGTTTACTGATGATTGTACTTTTACACTTATGTATCCACACAGACACTCACCTGCTCAGATGTAAGCTGTAGATAAAGAGATTGATATTCCAAGCAGGATGGTGGGACTGATCAATGGCATATAGGAATTGGATTATTAATGGCAAAATTTCATTGATCTTTCTTGAACCCTGTCACTCTCCCAGAATCTCTCAGGAGTAGGAGGAGGTGCACAGAGCGCTTATAGACCTGGTTGGCACTCATTCCTAGGTTTCCACATGATCTTTTAAGACGATTTAAATTTTTCTATTTTATGAACGAGATGGTGCCAGACTTTATAATTTTTCTCCAGGTCTGAGCCAAAGAAGCGCTCTCTCACTTCTCCCACTCTTTGGAGAAAACTGTCACTGTTGTAGCTCTGTATTTGTTGGAGCCCTCTAATGGAAAATTCTGTAGAAATATCAAGTGTGTCTCTTGACTTTGGCTTGAATAAGCATATCGCCTCCTCTCTCCATCTCCTTCTGTGTTTTCTCTCTGTCTGCTTCTCTCTCTCTCTCTCTCTCTCTCTCTCTCTCTCTCTCTCTCTCAACCTGGCACCGAGCTCGTTAAACATTTAGGAATATTTTTCATCAATCATTTTTAGTTTTAGCACTAATGAATAATTGTTCCTTTTGGACAAGTTGTTACTGGCTTCTGAAACCTAGGAATGGGTGCTGAGTGCTCCAATTAAATGCAGTGCTAATGTGAAGACACGTCGTTCAGCTTGTCATGACTGAATGGTGTCAAATGGTCAACCAAATAGATCATGATCAGCTCATTATACAAACAATTACAAAATAAATACAAAGTATTTTCTTAGGCTATACAAACATATGACTGTACCTGAATTATAACATTTATTTTTTGCAACATAACGTGCATCCTTGGATTTAAAGAACATAAGATGTACATATTAGATCTATTAGCCATATCATGTCATCAAATGACTGTTTAACTGTAAATAGTGTAGGTAAAGTAATAGAGGATTTAATTGCTGCTTCTTTTCTCCAAGGATCACTTGTGTTTTGTTCAGTCCCATGGCTGCTTGGTCTCAAAGTTAAAGATAATGTACTTGTCTATAAAACACACGGATTCTTTTTTATTTCAATGTATGTTTTATATACTGTCTGTCTTGTAAATTAACTCTTTTTTTGTCATAAAAGCATGATGTGACTCAACCTGTGTTTCTCCTTGTTGCCTGCTTGTGTCACTTCTGGTTCAGATCCTGGCTCACATTCAGAAAACAATGAAACAGTCATACAAGCTAACACAATTTGTTGGCCAAACATGCTTCTCAAAAGCCATGGGCATTAATATCCTGTTACAGTTATCCCACCCTTAATATATAATTTTATTTTCAAGATATGAACATTTGTGCCCATTCTGAATTAAAGGGCCATGTTCAGTGACACTACCTATATGAGGATAATACATCATTATGATGTAAATAATCATATATGGATTGAATGCAAACTAGTATGAGGAGGTGACAAAACTGAAGATAATTATCAGTTGTTTCTTCAACATCCGTCAGCTCACTGTTTTGGTTCAGTCTCACTGCTGTCGTAGCATTGTTTTAGTCCACGGCAGTTCACTATAATAAAAAAAGAAATGCTAAAAAGCTGTTTTCATCTGACTTGTGAACAAAATGGACCAATCAACGGCTAAAGGGTCAGACACTGGAAAGACTAAAAATACATATAAAACAAGAGTAAATATTATAGTTTCGTTCATCAGGAGGCTACAAGCACAAACTACTAGATGTAGTTACCTATATGCTACCACCACCTTTCACTTCAGTGTTTTTTCTTTATTTTTCTTATTTTCGACATTGTAGAAAACTGAAGACATTAATATTATGTCAGAACAAATATGGAAATATGTAGTCAACAAAAAGGTGTGAAATAACCTCTTGTATTATTTTATTAGATTTTAGATTATCCAAAGTAGCTACATATCTCAAAAAAGTAGGGACAGGACCATCTTTACCACAGTGTAACATCCATCCTTTCAGCTCGTGAAAGGTCTGGACTGCAGGCAGGTCAGTTTATCACCTGCACTCTTTAAGTGCTTTGTACACTCTACAAAGCCATGCTTTTTATAAATGCAATATGTGGTTTAGCATTGTTGAAATATGCAAGGCCTTCCCTGAAAAAGTTGGGAACATATGCTATAATAAAACCTGGATATATCTGTCACATTACTGAAGCCTTTCCAGATGTGCAAACCGCCCATTCCATGGGAACTAATGCACCCTTCTGAGATGCAGGCTTTTGAACGGAGCTGGAAGGTCACTCTCTTCTTTAGTCCACCCCATGGTTTCCAAAGACAATGTCAAATTTTTATTCATCTGACGAAGGAGCAGATTTCCACCTTGCCACTTTGGTCCAGAGAAGATGACAGCAGCATTTCTGAGTCTGTCTTTTGACCTTGTCCCTTGTGCACAGATATTTCTCCAGATTCTCTGATTATGAAGTTATTTTGTACTGTAGATGATGGTAGTAATTTCTATAATTTTACAATGAGGAACATTATTCTGTGCATCTTTTTACAGCTTGGTAAGTGTTAGTCCTTTTACACCATGTTAAGTCATGTTACTGACCTGTTGCCAGTTAACCTAATTACTTTCAAATAATCTGCAGCTCTTTGAGGTTACACAGCATCCCATTTATTTGGAATTGAGGATCTGCAGCAGTGTGGATCACTAACAAAACTGGAGCTGGAGCTCTATGACAAATAAGATAAATGTAGGTCCTGGATTAACAAATGATACAGTGTTTAGACACAATTCACTGTTGGATTTAGCACTTTCATGGGATTTGTTTAAATATAGAAAACCTCCTGGCAGTACTTTTTCTAACTAACCATGAAAATGAAAAACAGACGCTGACCAAGGTGCAGATATGGGTATATATTATTTTACACCACCAGATGGCAACAGATCTCCACAGTGAGGAAAGAAAATAGAAGGCCAGTCAGCATTTGCTTGATTCTTTATTTGTTTTCATCAAAACACACATTTTTCCCATACTGGTTTTCATTTGGTGTATAATTTGTTCCAGAGGCTGAAGGCAGACCAGCATGACTGACAGACTGAACTACTGGGAGGCGACTATCAGAACACGACAGCTGCGTGTGAATGCGCTCTCTGCATGTCTGCAGGCATTTGATCAACATCTTCGATTAGATGTCTACTTATCAAGTCACATTCCCCCGCCACCACCTCTCTCATAAGCAAGAGAGGGTCCTGGTGCCTCGGCCTCCACCTTAAAGGTCACTCTGCATAGGTTAAAGGTGACCACACACACACACACACATTGATCTCTCTGAGAGCCATTCTTCCCCCTTTCCCCTCCCATCTCGCCTGTCCAGTCAGTTTCTCTGCCCTCCTCCATCACTCTCCTTCTTTCTCCCTCCTTCTTTTGTCTCTGTTCTATTTGAAATTGATTGTCTTCTACCATCACAAAGACACTTGGTTCTGATTGATTGATTAGTAAGGGAAGAGGGAGAGAACATCGACACTGGGGCTTCCAGAGCTCTGAGATCGGTCTGAAGGAAAACGCAAACGACACCATTTTGATGTACTGGAAGAAACCGTATTTCAGCTTCCTGACTGTCTGTTTGTTTAGTCTTCAGTCATCTCCTAAAGCAGACAAACACCCAGGCCAATCAGATATAGACAAGATGAGACGACAACACACACACACACACACACATACCTGTTTCATGTAATGAAACAAAGGGTAAATACAGATACAGACATGAAAATGTGGAGACTATTTCCACACAAAGTGGTGAGTAACAATGGAGAAAAGACACAGTAATGAAGCTGATACACATACAAATACATATTTTATACAAATATACAAACATCACAGAAAAAGACAAAGTCAAAAAGAATGTAAATATCACATGGAAACCAAAACACAGTCGCTTCTTTCCTTGTTTCCCCCACTCTCCTCCACCTGTAGAGGTGCAGTTCATTCTGTAGTTTATATACACTTATATAGTATCCATGCATAAAAGAATCCCTCATTTCACCCCTAATGAAAGAGGGGATGTGGTTGGATCTTTATTTTTTAATATGGGAATCACTTTAACACACATAGGAGACAATCTTCAGACACAAAATAAGTCAAAAAGAGATGCAAAACAGAAATTAGTGTCCTTGATGTGTCATTCTTGAATTTAATAAACAGTTTTCTCACTTACAACCTTTATACCTTTATACCTTGTTCCTTTAAGTGTATCTCTTAAGCGCAAAAAGGACGACGTGCAAACCTACAAACAATATTTCAAAAGATGTCAAACTAAAGACAGCTTATACTTCACACGCTCTTTAAAAGAATATAAAACAGAACAATCATTTTGCTGTTACTTTAATTTCACTCTCATTGCTAAACATTGTCATTATTGTTTCACTACATAACCTTTACAATAAAGATTTGAGGTATATCAAGATGAATTGTCTACACTTGCCTGCCTCACTGTGATGCTTCCCTGGATGGAGGGACCAGCGAAGAGGGTGTGGATGGACGGGGATCACTGGTAAGTGGCACGGGTCTTAAAGGAAAAGAAAGGTCTAATAATTACTGTCCCGTTTAGTCGGCGCTTGGTTGTTACGTTAAGATGTGAGCCAACGAGAGAGGACTTTGTAAACAGTCAGATACACACACGTACCTACACTCGGATTACAAATTACACAAAAATATCTCTGATGAGAGTGTGTGTGCGCATGTGTGTCTGACAAAGAGGAATCATGTTGCAAAAATGATAAACCATAACAAAACGGTGGCGGTAAACAATAATTTTCATCATTGTGTAAAAAAAAAACTTCTGTTTAGCTGTTGTGGTAGCTTTTTCATGAGGATCCTTCCAGTGTCACCCCCCCAACCACACACAGTATGTGCCTCCCTTCGCTTTCGTATGTTTATGTGTGTTTGCGTATGTGTGTGTTTGTTCAGAGCAGTCCAACCCCTGGTTGAAGGAAAAAGGCACTCAACTCTTCCCACACAACAAACACTGCAGTGTGTTTGCCATGCAGCACGACTGCTCTGTGGAAGTGTGAGTGTGCACTTAAAAGCATATGTGCATCCATCAGTGAATTTGCATATGTGTAACATTTGTGTGTGTGTGTGTGTCCCGGGTCCAGAGTGAACACAGCAGGCTTAATGTATCTTTGGTATTGTGTGATTGCTGTGTCACAGTCCATTGTATTCTGTGAGGTAGCCACACATACAACTGTTTCCATCACTGTCTGCTTTGGGTCTGAACTTTAAGCATTGGCACTAAAATCCAGCAAACTCTTTTCTCCTCTGAACTCTAGAGGAAGTCTTAATGACACCTCCAACAGGGAATCTGTTTTAGTGCACTATGTAACAACCAGAACCCAAACTATGGAGGAATGTCACTTAGATGTTTTCTATCAGTCTGATGATGGGCCTCTGATGTTCCCTGCCTCCCCCGCAGCACCCTGCATCCTCCTGCCTGCGTATCCTCTCTAATGTGATTATCTCCCGCTAGAAGATGCTACACAACAAGTGGCTTTGCCCACAAAAAATAAATAAAAGACACAAGAAAGATGAGGCGATTCTCATGGTAACCAAAATACACCATCAGCCAGGAATGCAGTGACAGTCAAGTTCAAAGGGGTCAAAGTTCAGAGATCAAGGAAGAGGTCCTTCATATCCAGACTGTCCATCACTTCCAGCACACATGTATTAACAAATATGCACAGTTTGTCACTTGTGGTATCTCTTCCTTGTCTGTGCATAGGATCAGTCTTTGACATGTTGATTCTTTTTTTTCTATCTATGTTTTTTTTACATTTTGTTGACAAGGTGCTTCTTTACATATAGTTTCAGCACAACATAGCACAATAGTCACGAGAGAGAAACCATGTGTCTATGGTACTATTATTACCCGCATCGATAGTAAGGAAGGAAAAATAAAGGAAAGACACAACAGGGGGAGTAGCAATAGAGTAGATAAATAGGGAATAGATAAGACATAAAGAGAGATTAAATTAAAGATTATTTACAGTCATTTTCATTGTGTTACATGTCAATCACATCAATGTTTTTCTGAGGTATGAAATAGGCAAAGTGCCCATTTAGTGCTCGCAGTTTGAAGTTTGTAATGACACAGGCCAGACATGGCAGGGCGCATGGCGACGGAGCAGGCTGCACCTGTTCTCTGATTATCATAAAGAGGCAAACATCATTGGCACTCGGGATCCTATATTGTGACGTTTGACCTCTGTGTTTGGCCACTAGAACAGAGCAGACCACACTCCCCCTCCCTCACTCCCTACACTCAGGGACCACTCTCCCTACACTCGTCCCTGTTTGATTGTTCTCCTTTTGTAACCTGAAAATAACCTCTCAAGTGTCTGCATGGTCTATGGCCATGTAGTGTTACACCAAGTCTCGAGAAGCAAACATTCATATATGTATCAAATGGTGCATGGATAATAAATTTGTGTCTGTGTGTTTGGTGTTTGCAGAGCTACACTTATGCTCATACTGAGCAGCTAAAAGTGTCTGCCTCCTGCTGCAGGCCTGCACCGACATGCTATGAACATGTTCTGTTGTGTTTTACAGGAACAGCGGGTGGCGCTGTTACTCTGAGACACTGCAGAGGATTTGTACGCAGCGTGTGAACACTGCATGTAGTGAGGATGTAGTTAAGGGGGTCAAAGGACCTATTTCACAGACACTTGACGCGCAGACGCGTCTTTCAATCTGCGTCAGTGACTGTTACTGAAATGTGGTCGAAACATCTGCTGTACGATTTTGCGAATGTGTCCTGTGTTAAAGCTATTGGTTCCCTGTCATGAGTGATTCTTTGGTGTGTTTACATCCTGACAACAGGCAGAGCAGTGGCTCCTGAAGCAGAAAGCTCCCCTTTCAACACGTTGACACAAACCCACAGTGTGGTGGATGGATTTTCTTTGGTTTTCTGGTAGATTTACTAAAAACCACATGTGGTTGTTTGAGGGCAACTCTATTAAAGCTACTGGATCTTTGGTTTAAAAAGCTACAATTTGAAATCCAAGTTATCCCCTACAGAGTGACATTCAGATTAAATGAAAACACGGGGAGCACTGAGAAGATCTGATTCATCTGCACAAGACCTCAGCACTTTGAGCAGATGAATTAGATGAACGATCTGACGCTACACACCCCGTAGCTCTGCAGGATCTCAGCCCAGTCCCTGCTCCACCCTCCTCCCGTGTGCTCAAAGATCC
The DNA here is from genome assembly GCA_900302695.1 of Helostoma temminkii. NCBI lineage: Eukaryota > Metazoa > Chordata > Actinopteri > Anabantiformes > Helostomatidae > Helostoma > Helostoma temminkii. The sequence goes on along the minus strand of OMLM01013908.1, from coordinate 9,267 downwards.
GTCAGGCCTTGGAGAAGGTGGTGGCAGAGGAGGTACCGGGTTGGATCGGTGAGGCGTTGCTGTTGTTGCTGCTTCCGTGAGAAGAGTGCACATGTCCGTGCACCCCGTGAGTGTGCTCCTCTGTGTCCCAGCGGTCCGGACAGCGGCGGCGTGAGTTCATGAAGAAGTTGGAGACGGTGGAGAGCTCCAGGCCCAGCTGCTGAGAGATGGTGAGCTGCATCTCCTTGGAGGGGCGGCGGTTCTCTCTGAAGATGGCTACCAAGGTGCGACGCTGCAGGTCGGTGAAGACCAGTCGCTGCTTCTTTGGCACCTGGCTCCGCTCTCTTCCTCGGTCCTCCTCCTTGCGTTTACATGCTGGAGAAAGGACAGAGCATCACAGGCGTGTTTATTTCCACCCGATAATTTACAGCACAAAAAATACAGCACTTGATAGGAAGAGACAAATAATGCAAGACATTAAGATTGACCGTCTAATGGGCAACTCAGAGGGTGAAAGCTAAAAGTTAAATGGACCCGCAGCAGGAGCTTGTGTGAAGGATAAAAAATATATTTGAGTTGTCCCTAAGCTGTAATATCTAATTACATTAATACATATAAATTTAAATGTAAATAATTAGGAATTATACGGTGACATGGGAACAAATGCACACATTACAAGATGAAAATAGTGATGTAGCAGACTAGAGAGTGGCGAAGTGGAAAAGCAGAAAGGAAGCCCATAAAGCAAAGCCGAGGTGTGTGGTGGTGTCTAAGGCCCAATCCCACCTCTCCCCATTAGCCCTGCCCTACTCTGCTCATTAGTTAATCGGACATGATATGCTGTCAAGTCACGGAGTATCAGACATGAAAATATGTAAACATGCGAGACGGTTGTGCAAATCGACAATAATGCGTGTAGCTTGCAGAGCAGTCCTCTGCCAGAAGTGTCCGTGGACGAGACACCGAAGCCCCGCTGCTGCCAAAGTGTCTGCCAAATGACCAATGAAGAGAATAACTGTAAATGTATAGGCTCAAGATTGACTATAATATAAAACAATGGTTGCCGTAATTAAATCCTTATTAATTCAAAATACATTTATATTTGTGGGTCTCTTTGCTCGTTTGTGCAGCCATACCCTGTATCTGATCCTCATACCCCTTCGTTTGAAGTGTGGTCCTGAAAAATCTTGGTTTCCAGGGCTGTGTAGCCTCTGCCTCAGCCCTACCCCTCCATCCAACACCCATACCCCTCACGTGAACGCGCTAAACCAGAGCGTGGGGCTAAAGGGTGGGAACGGGATTGAGCCTAAGTGGTGACCTACTGCATGTTTATGGCCGGAAGGTCGCTGATTCAAGAGCCTGAGTCTAATTGGGTCAAGTGAGAAGCACCGCTTGCCTCTAACAACACTGTGGTACCTCAACTGCTCCAGCTCAGATCCTCTTATTGTGAAAGTTTCAAAAGGACTAAATAAGAAAAAATTAAAAAAATAATAACATTTTTGAGATTTACTGATGTCTGCGCACAGACCATCTTAAGATCACTTTAATTACCAGCGGATTTTAGGCCTTTACATGTTGACTCATATTAGGGATAGGCCTATAACCTATGATTAATATTAATGTCACATTGTTACACCGTGAACATGCATTCTGTTTATATTCATAACATGCAAAAGGCACCTTACAGCAACCGAGTATCAACACACACCAGATGAAATGTCGAAGTGGCCTGAAGGGTTATGCATAGTGTTACCTGGATGCAACTGCGATAGTACATGACAATAACATTAAAAACAGACACCGATGGATTTCAAGCAGGTTTCGAAGTTGATTTTCACAGCGCAGTGAAATGAAGCAAAACCATTGGCCGTCTGCAGGATAGGAAATCAATCTAAAAACTTGTGAAAGTATAGTGTAATCAGTCATCAGTAGTGTAAAGTGTGTGGATAACAGCGTAGTGTGGTTATTTTTGACTGATCATTCTGTTTTATCTAAGTGAGGTTAGTTTCAGTCTCCACATCTAATGGTAAAGTTCTCTCTTAGAGAAAGAGGCTGTGCTGGACAAATTGTTTTCATTGTGTGTCTGTGTTGAAACTGGAGGAGTGTGTTGTGAAATGCTGACAAAGAAGCGGTCTGCCGTGCCTGGATGCACCGTCAGTAGGCTCGGCTCTAGCTGTGGAGACTGGAGGGAGTCTGTTCTGTTCTGCTGCCCTAAAAAGCTGCAATGATCGATTTTCCGCGGTTTTCTCCCGAACACGTGGTCCAGTAATCAGGGCTCCCTTCCCCACCCGATCGATCCCCATCGATCCGAGAGACTGAGGTGTGTGTGTGTCTGTGTGTGTGTGTGTGTGTGTGTGTGTGTCTGTGTGTGTGAGTGTGTGTGGCGCGCGCACTCATCGCGCTTAACTCGGGAGCGCGCTCTGTGACAGACGCGCTGAGAAGAAATTGTTTATCTGTGGGAGAACAAAGAAAATGTGGCGGTCATCCAGTGTGAGAGCTCTGGAGGAATGTCTCTCATATATGTCAAAGATTATTTTTCTTATTTGTAAAGAATGTGTGTGTGTGCGCGAAACGTGGTTAACTGGGGTGCGCGAAAGAAAGACACAAAATACAATGAAATTTTGTCTAAAATCCTGAAGTGTCTGTGTATGTGTGGGGGAGGAAGGGAGGGAGAGAGGGGGAGAAGCTGGTTGCTGTGTGGAGGTAGTGTATGCAAATGATTGATGGCTTTAGAGCAGGTTTAGACAACAGCAGTAAACAGATTTGACTGTGAGGGGGAGATCAATATGAATGTGCACATGTGTATGCATGTCTGTGTGGGAGCGTGCATGTGTCGGAACTGCCATTGTTCAGGCTTTGTTACTGCAAGCGAAGCATAATTATAAGATACTTTTCCTCAGCACAGTGTAGGTTATATGTTTGTGCCTGTGCTGGGGCCTCCAGAGATACATCACTCCATCCGTCCTCCACTTCTTCACCTGTTTTCCTCTTGTTGTTTTCCTCAATTGTTTTAATTTGCCCTCAGATTGATAGTCCCCATATTGATTGATCCGCACTTCAGAACCATTTCATGGAACGTTTATTCAATTGGTTCAGGCCCAGCCATGCCAGAATCTCCTTGCGGCTCTCTAAGTGCTGTCTCAAACCAAACTCAATACTCCCTAATGTAATGACTGAATGCTAGTGCTAATATAGTGATAATTTAATATGTAATGCCTGTTTTCGAACAGCTTGTGCTACTGGCCATTTTATAATGCCAACACCAGTCTGGTTCTCCTCCATCGGCTCAAATGCAACTCTGAGGCCTGCGGAGTAACACAGTGACCATCCTAACCGAGTGAGTTAGCACAATGCCAGGCTCTGCATGGTCCATGCATATTTCATATATGAGACTCCACTGGACTTCCACAGTAATGAAGAGGACCACAGGGAAGGAAATGAGGGAGCTGCTCATAAAAGCGGCCTCTCCTGAGACAAGAACCAAACCATTAGAGGCTATCTTTGGTTGCCTCATTACTAAATGGGTTTTTCCGAAGAGACAAGTAGTGACACTCAGCAGTCTCAAGTGGCACTTCCTCATGTCGTCTCTTTCATATGTCCTGGCGTCAATGATGCTGAAGGTATCAGGCAACTGCCACTTAATCTCAATTTCTTGCTGATCCAAAGATTAACCCGCTGGCTGTGCAGATTGTTAAGGTGCACTTGTGTTTTCTAAGAGCTGCTGTGCTTTATCACTAAAGTGGCTGCTAGCAGGATGTTGGTTGACTTTGTCTGTTATATTACAGAACATACGAACGCCTGAGGGGACTTTACAGTTTTCTCTGGCTTCCTCCCACCATTCAAAGACATGCAGTTAGATTAACTGGTGATTCTAAACTGTGCATTGGTGTGAGGGTTAGGGTTATGGTTAGGGTTAGGGGTGAGTAACCAACTCACCACTGGGTGAGTGGTTGTGTCTCTATGTAAGCCCTGTGATAGACTGGCAACCTGCAGGGTTTCCTGCCTCTCACCCAGTGACAGCTGGGATTGGCTCCAGCACCCCTGCGACCCTTCACAGGAAAAGCGTTTAAGATACTTGATGGATGGGCTTTACCTAATCCTGAATTTTTGCACCTAACCCTAACCTTAACCCAGTTGCTTTTGGCCATAAGATTAATCAAACCACAATGTTTCCACTCTGTAACCGATAGTTCATGATTGTTGCTGTGAGCAGAGGTCCAACAGACAGCTGCTATCATTCCCATAGCATCTCATACCACCACCCAAGAGAAGCTTTAGTTTGCTTATGGGACACCAAATGGGAATATCAATATGTGACAATGTGGGATGAGAACATACTGTGAACGTACTATGACTGTGACATCTCAAACTCCAGTCTACGTCCTAATCTCATATTAAATTGCCCGTTCTGGGATGAATGTGAAAACAGCTGTCAAACTAACACCAATCAGGCATAACATTATGACCACCTGTACAATCTAATACAATCCGGTACAACAGCTCTGCCATGAATTCTGCATTTACAAAGTTATAATTTTTCTGTTTTTAAGTTGAAACTGTCAGAAATGTGATAATTCTATTACATGTTGATTATCAAGAGGTGTCTCTAATGTTTTGGACCCCTCACTGATGTAAATGTGGAGACCAAAACACCTCTTAATATAATGTACTCCAGTAAGACTAGAATGTGGAATTCATGGCAGAGCTGTTGTACTGGATTTCATTAGATTGTACAGGTGGTCATGTTATGCCTGATCTGAATACAATACATACACTTTACAGTCAAACATTTAAGTGAAATAACAAAAATCACAATGAACGTGAGACAATAAACAAAACACTGTTTTCAAACTCTGTCAGCAACAGGATTTTGTCTTGAGACCTTCTACCTGATGCGTTTTGAAATGTCACATGTGCTGGAGAAAACATGAGGTTCTAGACAACTAGATGTCCCTTATCAGATTGAGAATAAACGAAGATGAAAAGCCAATAAGTGGATGTGAGTCACACATCACCCATCTGTCCTGTAATGTGGTGAAATGAGAAGTTTATTATGACTCAAATCCTCAAAAACACAAATATAAACAAAAACCAATTAATTTACAGGAGAGCACCAATGTGTGTGCCTCTAACATTAATTTAACTTTAAGTGTGTGTGTGTGTGTGTGTGTGTGTGTGTGGTGTTCAAGGTGTTGACAGCTGTGGGACGCCAGACAGCAGCTGCAAAAGCATGAAACTCTGACCTCCATCTCAGATACCCTGCTGTGTGTCTGAGAGTGGTGCAGAATATATTAGAGTGTGTGACACAGGTGGAGAAACA